>WHYT01016452.1:188554-260702 GCA_009806455.1 Tetrax tetrax | reverse complement strand
CTCTTTTTTTTGTTCTTTTTTTTTTTTTTTTTTTTTTTTTTTTTTTTTTTTTTTTTTTTTTTTATGCATCCTTTTCTGTGAAACTCCTCATGTTGGAAAGGAGACAGTCACAGAGCTCTTAACATTTTTTCTTTGTGGAGAAACGTGCCATTTAATCTTTAAACAATTATTCAACTTTTTCCTTAATATAGTCTTAATGCAGTTACTTTACACTGTTCCAGGCACTATCTCATAATAGTGATTCATCATCTTATCCAAGACTGTACATATTCCTTACAAAAACACACAGCTGGGCACTCAAATATTTATCTCATACCCAAAAGAGATAGGACTGGTATCAGTAGATCTGAGCCAAGGCTCGCATCCAGGTTTAGAGCCCAAGTTATCTGTTCACCCCGTGCTTTCTAGAAGGGCCAAATCTGAGCACGGAAAGCTTGCCTCTTGGGTTGGCTTGGCTTAAAAGTCTTCATGCTGTTTCCTACACAGCAGTGGAAAAGCAATTCCATCCTGTCTTGGGGATTTCACTTGGATGAATCAAACACAGCAATGATATGAGGGGAATCCAGCACATCCTTTGTAGGTTCAGTCCTGTGGGAGATTCTCAAGGGGCAAGAGGATGACTGGATGCCCTATGGTCCAACATCTACAAACCAGCAGGAAGGAACACAACTGCAAGTTCAGCTTTGAGTTTCTAATGTGACCACGTAGGATTGACTCGCTATAGATCAGGTCGGACCAAATTCTGATCCCACTTCCACTGATTTTGCAACATTACAAAAAGCACTGACACTAGCCAAGTTGTTCTCATGTAAACAAGAACAAAATAAAGGGGATGAAACTTGGATCTGAACAAGGGTGCTCAGATCCAACTTGTTGGCTTGAGCTTTCCTGTAACTAACATCCAACTTGGGCAACAAGAGCAGCAGAGCAGAACTTGCATGACTTTCTCTCTTTTCCCAGCCTGTCCAAGGAGTTATCACTGTCCCAGGCAACGACCATCGTTTCTAACACTCAGTACTTTCTGTATTTACACATCCACGCTCCCTCAAGGTCACCTTTTGGCTGCTTCTTTTCCAGCATTATGTCTGCTGATTGTTTCCAACTATAACACATTCTTAGGTTTTTTTTTCACTTTTCAGATAACATCAAAACTTCTTCCAAGCTCCTTTGTCTTCCAGCCAGTACCTTTTCAAGCTGGTGGAGATGCACATGTCTTGTATCTCAGTATCTGCCTTCTCACTCGAGGTACGCGGGCACAACACGATAGCACCAAAGCATTATACGTAACACAAAATTGGACTCAAGCAAAGGCAGCTTTAAATCAATAGCACATCAAAATGTATCAATACATGCAGTTTGATTACCGGGCTGTTAGAAATCCAAACTGAAGGTACAGACCAAAAAACCAATAACAATCACAGTTCGGAATAAGGTAACATCTCCCCAAACCGCCTTACAGAAATTCCTGCCGGTAGGCTGGCTGCCTTCGGATGGAGCTCTGCAGTTTGGTGTCTTCCACTGGTTTTCATGGGCTAAGCAAGGAATTAGCCACTGTAACTCAAATTCAAGCATTAAAGGCAGAAGATCTGCCCTTACCCAGGTGGTCCCACCAAAAGATTTGCAGAATCAGAGGTCTGGTTGAGCAGTTACAGCTGTTTTCTTCGTGCCAACCCAACCATAACCCAAGCCGTTACCTCATCGCTCTGGTTCTCTGCCTTCACCTTCCTCCTCCAATTCCTCCTCCCAGCACACCAGCAGCAAAAGCCCAGCTTGGATCCAGTTCCTGAGCCTTTGGACCACAACACATAGCTTTGCCTAAGCTGATGAGAAATCTTGAACCACTTTTCAATAATCCCACTCCCACCAAGGCCAGCGTGTCAGGTCCTTGGTGGCTGCACATCCCACTGAAGCCACCGAAGCCAACGGAGCTGGGCTAAAACACACCACCTGACTCACTTGGCTCTAAACCTTTGATTATTGACTTCAATGAGAAGAAACTCCGGGCCTCCATGACTTTTTGCTGACCCCAGAAAAGTTTAAGGAATAAACTGTTCTCGTCATGCGCAACTCCCATAGGATCCCTCAGCCGAACAGACCACGAGCGCTTGCAAGGTAAGCGGCCCAGCATTTGGAGAGCACAACGACAACACTACCGCTGAGAATGTTAATTGTTCTCCATCGCCCCCAGTGATTTTAGCATTGCATAATTCCTCCGCTGGCTGACAGCTGGATTCTTCCCTAATTAGAAACCAGTTGTAGTTGAAAAATCAGACATTTCCTGGAATTTAAATAACAGTTTTTCCACCAGCCAGTATCCAACACCACAATCCTAGAGTTTTGTTCTAAGCGCATTGAAAAAAAAAAAAAAAAAAAAAAAAAAAAAAATCACAAGAGCATGCCGGAAAAGGGGGGAAAAGGGTATTTTGATGACTTCACAGATTCAAATACACATATTCCTGGATCTTCGTATTCCAGCATGCTCTTAAATGCTGTAAATGAGTCTCTTAAATACAGAGTTGGCATCTGACTATAGAATTATTCATTTGTGCTTGAGGAAACGCACTTCTATTCATAATCAATGCAGAATAAATACTGATTTTTCCTCAGCTGGCTGCTATGGGATTTGTTCATTTTCTCTTTGCTGCAAATTACTAAGATAGTAAGGAACAGCTCTAAACTCCCAAGTCTTAGGCTATTGAAAAGACAAAAGGAAAAGCCCTCGGACAGCTGCTGGCCTCCAGGAAACTCCGTGAATGGAGACCTACAGCACTGCATCCTAATTACATCCTTGGGGAGCAGCAAAGAAGACAGAGCCCCGAACACTCATGCCGGTGGAGGCAATAATGGCAATACCATTTGACAGCACATCTTCTCAGCTGTTCCAGAACCCACAGTTCCAGGCATATGTACTTTTTTTTTTTTTGTAATCAGTCTCTATCTCTTGTGGTCATGGGAAAGAAATAACCCTTCAACTGTAACTGATTAAAGAGGTTGGTGCTTGAGTTTGCAAGCAGCCTGAAATGAGAGCTGGTAGAAACTGGAAGAGCCTTCTTGTCCCTGTGAACTTCGTGCCATGACCTCCATAATGGATGTCACTTAACAGAGTCTTTGCCTTAACCAAGAGAGGATGATTGCAAATGAAAAAAGCACATTACATACTTACAATGACCTTTGAAGCTGTGACTACGTGAAAAAACTGCCCTGGATTGGAAACCTTGAGGCAAGAGCTCAGAAGTCACTGCATCTGGGGCATCTGTGTACCAAGTACTTCCCAGAAGAAGCTATTTTATTTGGGAAAGAAACGAGTTTGAAATGGAACTCAAAGAACGTATGTATTTTACTTTTTTTTTTTCCCCCCTTTCCCTTGGGAGCAGCTGGATTTTCCCCAGGATATGCCATTCTCATGGTCTTATCTATTTTGGCATCACTTCTATTTCACTCTTTTTGCCTTGGGGAGGAGGTCTTCACAGACAGCCCAGCCCCTTTCATCCTCAGCCTGTGAGATGCAAACCACCTCTACCTGGGAGCATGGTGCTGTGCTTCAGACCATGCTTTCAGGAAAGGCAACCGAGGAGCCAGCAGGTATTTGCACGTGTGGCACATGGTGTCAAACCAGAGGCAGCTTAGGACCCCTGCGCTCAGAGCATTTTCCCAGCTGAGCCTACAAGGGGACGATGCAATTGGGACCGTACAGCATTTCCCCATCCCCAGCTCATTTAAAAAGCAGGTGAGAAGCTGTAGCAACTGCTCTGCAAGCAACACAACTCATCATGCAATATAATTTGTCCCTACATAGGTGTTAGCCAAGGTAGGGTTTGCCAAAAACATTTAAAAAGCTGCTTTGGCCTTCAGTAAGGAGAAGGGAAACTGAGGAAGAGCACCTGTTTTAAGGAGTAGGAGCAGTTCTGGAGAGCAAATGCAGAGGCTTCCAGAGGGGTTTTAAAATGGACTTGTCAAACAACTTAGATGGAAATGTTATTCCTAAAGTTTACTCCAAGATTTGTGCATACTTAACCCACAAACTCACAGCAAACAAATACTGTATAAAAGCCCCAAGGGTAAACAGAAATAACAAATCCCACGTAGATCACTACAGTTGTGTTGGGGAAAATCTTTCTGGAAGAGGCTCTTTGACTCATTTTCAGTCTTTCTGCCAGTGCTCAGTTGCATATAGCACACAGGAGAATGTATTTCACCTGGTTAAATTCTGCTCGGTGAGGGCACCCAAGCCCGTTGAGCAACTCCAACGATGCAGAGCTAAATCCTACCCCAGTTATTAGTGCCTGAAAGGTACGAGAAGATTTTTAATAATAAGGAAGGCTAAACAGAGATGTCTGTTTTTCATAATTGCACACTGCTCCCAAGACAGCTGTTCAGCCATCTTGAAAATCAATGTTTTGATGCCCTCTGAACCTTCTTTTCCTGTTGAGTGTCTCTCCTACAGGTTGCTCCCCAGGATGAAAACAATAAAAGCAAATATATAACAGTAAAGGCCTGAGGTTAATGTCTTTAACAAGATAATGTTACTTAAGGGAACTGTAAACCAAATCATTCCTAAATTCCATTTGTTCCTTGCAGTCTAGGATATATTATGAAACCATATGTGTGTGTATGGATGCGTATATAGTGTGCAAGATTATTTTACAGTAATATGACTGCATTTTCACATCGCATATTCCAGTATTCCTGTATCACATGCCTTGCTGAGAATTACTATTATTCTAACCATCAATCCTTTTATTAATAATTTGCTATTGCAGCTGCGTCATAAAGAATCACATCGTAACGTAGCTGGCTACGAGTCTAATGTGCAAGATCTAAAAAAGTTTGCACCAGTTCATTTTACCAAGCAGAATTTCTTTCTTTGGATTTAGTATCAAAAGGTAATTCATTCCAACCAATTGGCACATGCCCTTAATATTTTTTAATTTTCACCAGAGAAGAACTTACTAAAATTACTTTAAGCTGCATTCCTTGTGTTCTTAAAGTTATTAAAAAAAAAAATAGAAAACACAAAAGAGTAAATAGTCTCCTGATGCACACGTATGTGTTTTTTTACACCCACTAAAAAGTTATCTCAAGACGTGTTCTGGTTACTCTCTCCAGAAGTTACTTTTGCAACATTCTTAGATATTCCTCACAATTCAATTGACTTTGGGTAAATTTGATATGGAACAAGACTCTGACCCTACTTGTGTTTTTTGGGGTTTTTTTTTTGGTTTGTTTTTTTTTTTTTTTTTTTTTTTTTTTAATATACCTTACATTCTAAGAAACATTGATCCAAGGATGTTTTGGGTACCAAGTGTATAAGTGGATCCAAAAATCCACTGTCCCCTCTGCTGCCACTGGGAAAAATTTACAGATTTGAGTACAGACACATAGCACTGAATAAAATCAGTGTATTTATATCTAAAAACCTTTTAGCACTTTTGGACCTCAGCTCTGTTTCCACTGATTTAAAGTTCATCATGTTTTGCTATGGATTTTTAAAGAGACCAAATACTGCAGCTTTTCACTGTGCATTTCTCAGTATGAAATTTTCATTCTGGAGAAAGAAACTCCACTTGCACGAGATTAGGGATCCCTGGAGGTAGAGACATACGAATTTCTAACATTTATGCCAGAAAGACAGACCGACGCTCTAAGCTAATAAACATATTCTGAAATGACTGTAAAGAAACATTTACCTCGACCTCCCACCAACAGGTTATTTTTAGATTTTTTTTTTTTTCAAATTAAAAAAAAAAACACCACAAAAAAACCCCAAAATCTTTTAATCTAATCTTGGCTATATTTTCCCCTCCAATGCCTAAGGGATACAAGATTATTTATAACAGGAAACCTTTGATTTCTGGGCTTTTATGTTTTTGCAATGTTCCAACTTACAAAAAAAAAAAAAAGTGTGTTGATTTTTAAGCAAAAAGCAAACCGCAGCATGCACCCAGGGCTAATTCTGCCTCTTGTCAAAGCTACCCCTGCTACCTCTTGCTAGCGTGACCTGGAAAAGGATTTGATTCATGCAAAGGGATTTGATAAACCCACCCTTAAGCAACGCAACCTCACGAGCACGCGAACCCGTTGGAGAACAGCATCTCTTTCTGCGCCTGGCAGAAACAGCCATGAGACGTGGTGACAGACGCATTAAGGACCCCCTTGGGCATTTGCCTTCCCATTAACAGGGCCAGTGTGAGGTTTGCACGCCGGGTCAAGGCAGGGACCGAGCATCTCCCTGACAACAGCACGGCCGTAGGGTCCTCCCCCCATCTTCCCAAGGTCCGTGGAAAGTTTCCCACTGACATCAGAGGTTGGAATGAGGGCCATGAGAAGTATGTGGATGGCACTAACCCATTTTCCAGCATTGCACAACCTGTGTGTTTGCAACAGTGTCAAATCCAATTCTTTCTCTTGGAGACAAGCCTCATCTCCTCACCTTCGTCCCATCCAGTGTGCCTCTGACCCTGCACTCGAGTAAGGCTGTTTCAGCTCTGCCAACCTTCTCTTTAAGAGAATCGTGCTCCACTCTTCTCCCCACTAAGCCATCCTCACTTCTAATAGCTGTAGCTAAACATCTCCAGACTTAAAAAACAAGCAGCCTGAGTGACAGATGTCAGTCACTCCAGGTAATGACGTGGGCACAGGGCTTCAACTGATCCAGTTCGGTCATTTGTGCAGACACAAGGTATGCTCATACCATAACACTTGCTGTTATTTTCAGTAAAACTTCCCCAACAGGACAGAACCCAGTAGAAAACTTCTGCTGACAAGAATTCAGCTGGATGGGGGCTCATACTGCGGAGACAATTCCAGGATCAGGTGTTGGATCATCATCTCTGTGATTCTACTTTAAAGTTAAAAAAATCCAACACCTTTTTGATGCCTTGGTCCTCATGAGGGCTGAGAATAATGATATGTTTATTATGAGCGATCAATTTTTTTTCTTGGAAATTTCTGCACCAATTCATTTAGTGATTAATAAGCTTGCTGAAAGCAAAATGACAGCAAGAAGCTGCTCAGTGCATGAGATTTTACCGACAGTTCCTGCCACTTCCATCCACAATTTCTCTCTAGTGATATAATATACACTGGACAACCCGAGTAAAATTGGATGGGAATATGCTTACAAAGAGAGGGCTTGGCATCAGAGTTTAAGTGATTGCAGACCTGGAAAAGTTAAAAAAAAAATAAAAATTGTGTGGTGATACATTTCCTGCAAACTTTAATGCCCAGAAAAACAGGAAAGTTTCTTCACATGTTTTAAAGAAATATATATACATATATATGTATGTATATAAAATTAGGGCTTTGCAGATGGTAAAAGGAATGCCAAGCTCAGCTTACGAGGAGTAAGTCAGATTTCTGCACACAGAAACTTTCCTCTTCCTGCATATACAGGTTAAATGAGGTTTTAAAAAAGGCATTAAATCAGACTCCATATAACTCTAACACCTTCACGCAGTCCCTTGTAATCTCACCTTAATTATGGTTATGAGGAATGTGATAATGGTTTTTCTTTTGCTGGCAGGGTGAGAAAATTAATTTTGCTGCTGGCTTTGCCAGGCAATTTTCCAGGCAGATGGGCTGAGCCTGGTGCCAAGCATGGTCTGAGGTTGGGTGATCTCCTGGCTTCCTCACCACAGAGATGATGATGGACAGAGGAGGCTACGGAGAGGAGACTGCAGTGTATCCCCAGCTGTACCAGCCAAAATCTAATCTCTGAGCCTATTACTTTTTTTTTCCTGCTCCTTTCATCACTTCTATTCATACCACAAAAGGTGCTGGTAGCTTCTTTTCACCATGACAAAAACTGGACCCATCACACATGGCCAGCAGAGAACCCACTGATGTAAGAGAAAACTTGGTTGATCTGGTTGAATTTTTAGAAAAATCTTAAGACAGGGACTTCTCAAGCCTGGATAGAATGCTTTTTCAAGGGACAGAGAAAAGATGCGGCAGAGAAGGGGTGTGGCAGATGGGGATATCCTTTCCCTCATCTTGTCAAAGTTACAACCACTTCGGCAGCTGCGCAGATTGGTCAGCACATGGGTAGAGGCTTGAACCAGTCTGGTTCCCTCATGTTTCAGAGGTGGTCAGCTATCAGCTAGGGATCCAAAATTGTAGACTAGAATAAATCTTAGAAGATCGCTTTTAACTCACAACATTTAGAATAATAAAAGTGAAAAGCCCACACTGAGCTCTGGCAAAACCATTCCTTTTAAAGTTTAATTCTCTTCTTCGCCCATGAAAAATGATTGATCCCCTGCCTTTTCTCTACCTTTAATCCCAGCCATACTGCATTTATTCTAGTTGACCATGTACTTTCCTTCTCCTTTCCCTCCCTCCCTCTTGCACCAGAGCATTAATGAATGGGAACATTTTTCTTACTTTCAGAGGCATTGCGAAAGGTTTCAAAGTAAATTCTCTGGAAGCCCAACAAGAGCCCACGCTTCCCCTCGTAGTGTATTCAGGGTGAGGAACCCAGTGAGGAGAAATCACCGTGACCCCATCCTCGTCAGGAAAAATAAATACATTTTCTTCCATCTGAGCTGCAATTCTGCGTGGAACAATTTAAGCCTTTCCTGCCACCTCCAGGCATTGAGGTTTGTAATTGAAATCCTGAGGAAGAGAATTGGCCAGCAGACAAACAAGAAACTGTCATCCTTTTGCATCTGCTTTCCTTTTGGATGATTTAACTGGCCAACTGATCTTTGCTTTTCATTAATATTTAGGTTTTTTTTTTCCCCCCTCCTCCTGAGCAGGGCAAGGTGTTATAACTGTTACGCTTTGGAACCAGGAATGAAAGCTTCCATCCACCGTGCCCCTCCACTGAGCTACCTCCAGTCCAGCCTGGAGAAATTGCTCCGACGGGAGTGAGGAAACTATCTGGCTTTCTGGGAAGCTTAAAGTGCTCGGCCTTTCTGCCAGAAAGATGCTGATCGCTGCCAGGTCTGGCAGAAGGCTTTCCAGTGTGTTGCCTGCCTATAAGAAATTAGATGGACTTGAGCAACCTTGTACAACTTCAAAGCTGGTCTTACTTTGACTGAGACCAGAGGACCTTCAGAAGTCCCTTCCAACCTAAATTATTCTGCAGCTATCATGACTGCTTCAGCATAGGAGCCTCAGTGTTCCGAAGATGATAAAGCCCAGAGGCAGGCTCTAATTTGCAGTGCTCCAGCCCAAGAGCAGGTCGATGTGTTGCAAAAAAAGACTTGCAAGTGAATCTTGAATCAGAAAAGTGGAGAGAGGGAGGCTAGGGGATACCAGCTAGCTGGACTCCAGAAACCTGGAAGAACTGAGCTTCAAACCTCCAGCACCCAAACTTTTTCTAGGGTCCTTCCAAACACCCTCCCCCCTTGCAAGGAACCAGAAATCTCTTCAAACAATGCCCTCATCTGAACACAAGAGGCTGGTAGGTACCGGCAGGGCTCCAGCAAATTCTTACAGACCTCCTGGCTTATTTACAAGGTGTCTGAGGCACTATAAACAGCTTTTTGTGTGAGTTGTACCAGGAAAGGAGCAGAGGAGCAAGACAAAAGCAAGGGAACTTGGCTTGAGAAAACACCCAAACACATCAAGATGAAGAAGCTGCACAATTCCTCGAGCGGGCATCAGCCCATCCTCTGCTCCCCCTTCCCTCCTTGAAGAGCTCTGGGCTCCCTAGCACATCACAGCTGGAAACAAAAAGTGTCATCGACATCCATTGTTATTTACCTTGGACATGTACTGATGCTACAAAAGACTACTCATCTGCTCTAGGTGACCCTGACATAAACCTCTAAGGAATGATATCCCAGATAAAACTGGTTGGAGACTATTCAACACGCATTTTCCCCTTTCCAAGACAATAAAGCTTTGACTAACCAAAGACAGTTGGGAGAAGTAATTTTCTTTCCCTGGGCATGGATTTTTATTGGGTTTTTTTCCCCCCTCCTTTTTATTAGTGAAGAAAAAGGGGATGCCCAGATAATCTCTAAGGTACTATTTCTTTTGGTTTCTCTGCCCTTTATTTTACTTTTTAACCAGTTTGGGGCTGTTTGTTTGTTTTTGTTTTTTTTTTTTGAAAGAGGGCATCCCTCAAAACATGTGCAACAAAAATGAAATAGAAGGAAAAGCCCGTGGTTATGAGCAAACCTAGTTTTACCTTTGCAGCTAGAAACAACCCTTGTTGACAGCTATGAAACACCTGCATATCTACAGACATCCAGCCCTTTGATTAACTGTCTTTTAATTAAGGTGCAGGCAACT
This sequence comes from Tetrax tetrax, assembly GCA_009806455.1. NCBI lineage: Eukaryota > Metazoa > Chordata > Aves > Otidiformes > Otididae > Tetrax > Tetrax tetrax. The sequence goes on along the minus strand of WHYT01016452.1, from coordinate 250,460 downwards.
CTTTCATGAACAATGTTGGTGAGGAAAGATCTCTAGTCTGCCACAACACATGACATGAAATTCTAGGAGAAACCAACCAAGAAGTACTGAATAGAAAGAGCTCATTTTGGTCCTTCCACCTTTCTTTTCCAGTTCTGAAGTTCTCCACTGTACTGTCTTGGACTCTGAGACTTTTGATGCCATTTTAGGGAAAAAAAATCTACATACACACATTTTAAAAAATATGAGAAGATTATCATCTTCCTGCACTGTATATTCTACCCCGAGGAGCACTTTAACAAAAGTAAATAAAAATATCTTTTCCTCTTCTGCCTTGTCCCATGAAGCTTTAGTTGGACCTCCACATAATCCATGGGATTTCTGAAGCTTTTAGTTTTAACTAAGTAATTTGTACGGCTGCCCAAGATGCTTCCAAATGTGTGGTAACTCAACTTTGGTATGCTCCCAACCACCTAATTAAAACCATGGAATAAAATCATTCAGCTTAGGTGATTTTAAGTTCTTCTTTCCTCTTCCTTTTATTTTTTTAATCAAAAGAAATATTGAGTCACATATCTAGGGGATTATTCTAAACAGCACTTTGGAAAGGGCACACGCTGGAAACCCTATATAGCAGCAGAGGAGAGTTGTCACGCATATGCGTAGAGCTCATTCGGACTGAGTGCCAAAGGTTATGGTACACACAGGAAAAAAATCAAATTGCCTGTGATCCTCCTCTTAGTGCAGCATCTCTTTTGGAATGATGTAATGAGGAGAAGATTTCCCCTTCCAAAGCCTTAATGAGGATTTGGGAACAACTAGTGGAGAAGCAGTCCTGAGGGAGCCCAAAGTGGACGTAAAATGCGCTCAAGAAGCATCCTGGAAACAGAGCCCTTCGGTGCTCTGGCTCTGTGCACAGGTCCAGCAAAACCATGTGCAAAATGGGAGCAGGGAAGAGCCTTCCTCATCCAGAGGAAATCTCTAGCCTGGTGCAGACTACTCTTCATGGGGAGAAACTCGAGCAGCAAGATGCAAAAGCTTTCCACTCGACAGCCACCGTCTTTTTGGAAGCAGTAACAGCTTTACCCATTGCTGTGTTGATTCAGCCAACAATCAAGATCTGGGCCTTTTCTTGTAATTGTTCGGTGCAGTAACACACAGATTGAAGTTTGGTTTTCGCGGTATCTGGCTAGGCATGTCGACCTGATGTGGATCAAAGGCTACATGGTAGAATTAAGCAAATATAATCAGTGTAATATGATTCATTCTTGTCCTGCTGAACAGATGTTTGAACAGATGTCAGGTAAAAAAAAAAGTGCTGGGGAGTTGGTGCATTATTTTAAATTACTGCATTTAAGAGAAGGGAGTATCTTTATTAATCCCATTTAAGGTTAAAGCAAGTATTTATGACTTTGGTTACTGGGAAATTATCCTCCCCTTGCCTTCCAGTGGCCAGCAATCATTAGTTCCTCTACAGTGCTGGTGGGCTAAGATGCTCACCTATCAGCCTGCTCTGCTTAAATCTCCATCATTCCAGGAAACAAAATTTAACACACTAAGCAGAGGGTTGAAAATTTTGAGTCATTGCTAGCCTGCTATCTGGGGGAAAATGTTCAATTTGGATTGTGTCGTACAGTTGCCATCATTATATTCTTGCAAGCCTCCTAGGTCCCTTGTTTGCTGTTTGGTAAACATGCTAGCAAAAACGTAGCTTTTTCTGGCATTTCTAAGTCAGCATGAAAACCAAGGGAGTCCTATTATGCATCTGATTAGTCACATAATTACAGTATCAGGATGCAAATCTGGCAATTATTGAGGCAACACGAAGCTAAACACTCATTTAGTTGTATATCTGCAGACTTAGTAACCACGCAGAAATCCCACCACACAATTTAAAGTCCCTAGGCATGACTGGAGCAGACCTCGAGCATCCACACTTTGCTTGGCCAAGACCATTTCTGCAGCCTTTAAAAGCTGTGCCTCCTTTGTTAGTCAAAACTCTACAAGCCCTAAAAAAGAATTTGTAGCCAATAAAGAGCTCCCTTGGAAGAGAGCCTGGAGATTACTAACCCGTCTCAAATTCTAGACACTGAGAAGAAAATTGTCTGGCTTCGCGAGAGTGGTAGTACAAGACAGGTTGGTGGAGATGGGAAGTTAATTTCTTATGTATTCAATAAGATTCTTTGGTTATATTCTAGACTTTAATCAGCTGGTGGGAAAAACTCAGGTTACAGGTGGCCTTTTCTTACCAGTTCTGTTGGCCAGAGAGCTGCTGTACTCCAGTAATCATTCTTTAAAAAGGAGGACAAACCAAAACAAATAAATGGAAAGGTTTGGGGTGACTTTGCTCCTCTGCTCAGCACTTTTGTATCAGAAAGGAACATCAAGCCCTTCATCTTTGAGGGTCATTAATTTCTTGAGGGATCCTGGATGGCTTCCCTACAAATCTCTATGGAGATGGTTCTTTTTATAACTATCTCATGTCACTGGGGAAAGTTTCTCCAGCCAGCACATTCAGTCAGCCACCACTGCTGCCTGACATTTACCCTATGATGCGGCTTTGTTAACTTTGTCTGGCTATGCAGAGGCATCCACATAAGGTCATCCTTTGCAAGAACAAGGAATTCCACGGCCATTATTATATTAAGGCTTCAATGTTTGGAAAAAACATGTTTCAACCAAGTTGCTTTATTTACTACTCATTACCCTTAACATTAATCGGAATATTTTTCTTCTCTTTTATTCCCTCTCCCCATTTTATTTGCCATCAAAACATTTTACAGCTCTGTCTCCAGCACACAGAAGTTCACATTTTTGGAAGCTTTTCAACTGGTGAACATCTTTAGATGTGTGCCCAAAACACAAGCCTGTGTGGTTCTTGCAAGGGTGCAGATCCTGCTTTAGCTACAGGGCTTGGAAGTTTAGGAGAAGCATCTGTAGCAGGAGGCAGCAGAAGACTGATGGCTAAAACTCCTCCTAATTCAGATTTGCTCTGCTACCCAGGTACCTTGGGACCCCCACCCTATCACTTCACCTCCTCATGTGCCCCATCCCTTCCCATTCATTTATTTCACCTATTCCAGAGTCTGGTCCTAAAGTCAGCAAACAGGCTGGATATTGGATCCAGATCCAAAAGCTCCTACCTGGGCTCACTTCCAGCAGTATATTTGCAAAAAGGCTTTGCTGAAGAAGCCTTTCAAGGAGTGGCTGGGGGAAACAAATGCCCCTTGCCTTGCTGTATTTAAAAGGAAGCTGAAACGATCCCTTAAGCAAAGCAGCATCTCTTCTGCGCTCTGATGACCGACTTCTGTCCTGCTTTTACCCAGGAGTTGCATCATAACACCAGTGGTTGACAGGGACCACAGTGATTATTTTAATTTTCAAAAACAGAAGAAAAGAGACAGAGAAAAGAAATGCTCCAGGCAAAATTCTTGCACACAAAGTGCTCTAGCCCTAAAGGTGTGATGAAAGCATAATCCTGCACATAACCCTTAGTTCTGCTGCCTAAAATAATACTCCAGGATGCTGGCAGGGGAATACTACGCTTCCTGTGAGTGTTTCAGTTCACATTCTCCCAAAAATAACACAGCGACTGTTAACACCTGCACTTTTCAACGTTTCCTTGCTAACAACAAGGAGATTAATGGGTTCCATTGAAAAAGACCTTTTTGACCTCATTTATGATGTTGAGAAACTCAGGAAATTGCTCGCTAATCCAAACCTTGATAATCCCAGTATTCTTAAAAAAAAATAAAAATCACTGCTCGAAGCATACAGCAGAAGAGTTGTTTTATCAAGGTAGGACAGGATCCGCAGGATATCAACAGCAGGAGGATCCCTGCATTAAACAGAGTGCTGGAGAACAGACTTAAGATGCAGGAATAGAGATTATCCAGCCCACCCAGGGCATGCACAGCTTCATTTCACCAAAATTTAGCTCCCATTTTGGAGCAGGAAGGGAACTGGCCTAAGAACCAGGAGCTGCAGGTTGGCTGCTTCTGGACTGGTTCAGTCTGGCAGGTGGCATCACCTCACATAGGACATCAGTCTGATTTCAGAGAAAGTTTTCTTTGAGTTTTTCATATACAGTTCCAGCCTTCTGCTTTGAATTTTGCAGAGGACTGCAGGGCTTTGTTTTGTTTTTGTTTTCGTTTCTTTTTTTTTTTTTTGTTCTTATTGTAAGCAGAAGATGGACCGAATCACCAGAGGCTGCCAAAAAGGTCCAGTCTTGAGCAAACCACCTTCCTCAGACTTCGCAAAGTACAGAGACAGCAATGTTTACACCTGTCTCTACTTAAAGAAGCATTCATCCAGTTGCTCAAATGATATCTTAATTTACAGGTTTTGCTGAGGGCACACGCGAGCCAGGAGAAGAGCAGGGATCAGGACCTGCCCAACTCCTCTGCAACAGGAGGAAAACAAGAATGGAAGCCACTCCCTGGGTTCAGCACAGGATGCTCAGGTACACCAGGGTGGCAGCTGCTCACGCGTCACCTTGCAGAGGACATGATGACAATGCCCTCAGAAAAGCACCAGCCTCAGAGGAGGAAGGTTTGTACAGAAGAGAGTGCTTCTATCCTCTGTTATATTTTCCTGCAATCCTACAGGTCTCTCCAGGGAAGAGAGATCAGCCACCAATTAACCCAGAGGAGATCCCATTAATACATATATGCCTCTCCCAGGGAGGGAGATGAGTGTTTCTCAGTGGCTTAGAGCTGGGTCATGGGGTGCAAAGCTGTAGCGTTCTCCTTTTCCGCAGCAATGCACAACTTAACCTCTGCACCTCTAAGACAAGAGAGAGCTGGTTTCCTCTAAAAAGCCCTGGTGGGGAGGGATGCTGAAATAAGGATGAGGCAAACGGCAGCAGGCAGATGCAATGGCTCAGGCTGCCTTGTTTCAGAAAAGCTGACTAGATCCTTGTGATATCAGGGAAGAGCACATCCAGAGGTTACCCCAGCCAGAGAGGTCCTGAAACTTCAGGTTGCCAGACCCAGTGCTAGTACTCCCTTCCTGCTTGCTTCAATCCTTTTTCTTCCATTCCCATCACCTCCATCCTATTTATCTGTCATCCTTAAAGGACCATTTCAGGTCTCTGTCTCACCCCCAAGCATTTCTCCACTCAGCCCAACTAGCAGTCTCAAGCTTAAAATTTTTTTTTTCCCCAGTCAGCATGGGATGCAAAAGCATCAGGTGCATGAGCAGGAAATAACAAAGTACCACCATTGTAGAAATTTTAACAAATTGTACTAATCAAGTTGTTTTGTAGATGCTAAGCAGGTGGGGGAGGGAAACTAATGCAGTCATTTTAACCCATTTTCTCAATAGGAAGTTTTCAGGCAGTTTCAAACAATTGAGGCTGAGAAAGTACAGCTGATGTTGTGTGTGTATACAGCGATTTGAAGGCGAAATGCAGAAAAGTCAAGCCATTGAGGGCTGATAGCCAGAGCCCATTGTTTGGGAGACCGGGGTTCCCCGCGGACCTGCAGGAAGCACAGGGCAAAGCTGAGGCTACCCTTGCCAAAAGTTCCTGCAAATATTTTCCCAAGGCACACTTTGTATGCTGCTTGCAAAACAGAAAAAAGTAAGACCATCGTAAATACATCAATAGGCATGGAGAAAAAAAAAAACAAAAACAAAAACAAAAAACCTTCTGACAATGAAGCGTGTGTGTATTTTCTAAATTATGATATACACAGAGAGGTCTTGGTAGGGCCATTCTGAGTGAGAAAAGATGGTAGGTCTGATCCTGTCATTAGCCAGAATGTTAACTTCCATGCGAAGATGGTCTCCATGGGCATAAGCATCTCCCAAGTCTATCTAATGACTGATTTCAGCTGGGAAACTCTTCACAATTCACACATCTTCAGAACAGAGTGTGGTTTTATTTCACTTTGTTTTACTGCCTCTGTGTGTACCACTTTCTGGGTTAATCAGACTAAAAGTCAAAGAAATCTACTTAAAAGTACAAAAAGACTGCTATCTCCATCTGATAGCTGTTTTCTCTCAAGAAAAAGTTGAAGAACAAGCTCTCTAAATCTCATTCCCAAGTCACTGCCTCCTGATGCCTTTTTTCCATGTTGCTCACTCATCCCGTCTTTCCAGAGATAACTTCCTTTATATAGGGAAAGTAAGCAAACTACTATTTATTGGCAGGTATTTGAAGAGCTTTGGGCTCAAGCTGCCATAGGCAAGTGCTGTATCTTCTCATTTGCCGATGTTTTTGTCTGACCACCCTCCAAAAAATGACTCAGTTCTTTTAAAACATAAGCTACGTGCCTCTGTCACTGCAAAAAAAACCTACTGAAGATAGTCAGAAAGCTTGAAATAGTCTTAGGCTGTGAAGTCATGTTCTTCAGGTTCTCTCAATGAGAACATCACACAATTTTTGTGTATAGTTTCCTTGGTTATAATAAGTATCTCAGACATAACTTCTATCTGTCTCAGAAGTTAAACTGGGAGATATACAAAACATATAAAAGAAAAAAATCTGGAACATAGCGCAAGAAGTCATTAACTCTGAGCAGAAAAAAAGCAAAGTTAGCACTTCTATCCTAGAAGGATATCAAATCCAGAAGTCTTGTGAACTGGTTCCCTGCTTACGAGAAAGTGGAAGAACAGGAAAGCGCTGTAAGAAAATTAAAGGATAACATCATAAAACCTACACGTGAGGTTTCCTTCAGTGCTATTACACTGACTTCTCTGATACAGCGCTTTCCCAAAGCTGAGCACGTGTTTTCATTCAGTCTCTGGAGCCAGCTGCGAAGTCACTAGCAAAGCGTATCATGACCTCAGACCCAGCGCAAGCCCATGTCTCAGCATAGCGTAGAAGCGTTTGTGCTTCACTGAACTGCAGTAAAGATCTTTTCCAAAAAAAAAAAAAAAAAAAAATCAAAAAAATATGGGGAGAAACCACTGCATTTCAAAAGCTGGAAATATTTTACCCTTCAGGAGTAATGAATTAAATATTAAAAACAAGACATGACCAATGCATGACTTCAACTTCACCTACATTTTATAAGGGTGGAGCAATCCAACCTTGATTTGGAAGTGTCAGGTTTCCCTTTGTAAAAACAAGAGAATGAAATTCAAGGAAATCTTTGCATTGTGATGGTCCTAAGTGATGTGCATTTACCTCACACCATCATTGTGTGATCTGAAGACTCTTGGATATACAGGAGCCATTTCTGAAGAGTCCAAGAACAGTAAACTATCTGAAATTTGCTATCTAAAGCTTTTCTCCAACAGTGAGAAAAGTAGGATCTAAAAGACTCCCCCAAAAGTTTTATCCTGATAAATCACTGGGAAATGCACTGAATTGAATGATGGATTGCTGATTTACTCAAGGATAAAAGCAGGATTAGGCTCAGGTAGCTCAAATGCAAGAAGTCTTTCTGAAAGGAGGCGGGGGGGTGAATAAAAGGCTGAACACTGTGATGGGTTTCAAATGCAAGAAGAGACAGACTGCAGCAGTGGCTCCACCCTACCATGAGTAATTAAATATTTTTCAGTTATTTTAAGAAATGAGATGGTTGATTCAGAGATCACTTTCCGCTCACAATCTGCAAAGGATAAAGCAACTTTTCCTCTGTTCATCCAGCCTTCTCCATGGGGTTCCTACTCTTCGCATTGCCTGGATGCCAAGGCAAACACAAATATTGCAAGGAACAGGAGGGATTTCAAAAGCCTGCCCTGCTTTCAAGCAGAATAACCATAAAGCTGTTCCTAGACATGCACAGATCATTTTGTGCTAATCAGAGAGCAAACTCTTCTGCAAAATATTATTCACGGGACTGAACATCAGCCAACTGCAAAAACATTTTCTTAGCTCGTGGATAAACAGTCACACAGTATCTGCTTGAGATAGAAAGGCTTCCACCTCCCAGCATTAATGTAATTTCACACTTTACCAAATAAAATGCCCAGAAGTTCCCGAGCCACATGCAGGAAAATTGCAGCAAATTAAAACATGCGGCAATGCAGTTTCAAATTAACTGCTCTGGTCTTTGTTTCAATTTCTTTGTCTGATTTGAACTGAGCTTCTGAATTAAGAACAGTGAATCTAGGATTATTATTTTTTTTTTAAGATACAGTTATAGGGAAGGGTGTTATTTAGAGAGTACAGGGCAGGGAAAGAGGCCTACCAAGGTCAAGAGAAAGTAAAAGCCAACTAGGAAGTGAGGAGACAGAGTATGCCCAGCAGACACCAGATTAATCCAGCCTGTCTACATTCATTTGCTATTTCATCTTGTGTTCAGATTTGAGATACAAGGGCCAGGGACCTCATAACAGACCGCGAACAGAGCCTTTGAAGAAGCGTGAACATCCATGCTTGGTATCAGAAGTAATTAGAAAGACTTCTAGCACCATATAGCTGAGGTTTTGATCCCAGGCAAACTCAACAAAGCCACACCATCTTTTCATAAAGCTCATTAATTTCTGTTGTACCAGCCACAAAGAAAAGAGGCAAACACTGTCTTGAACATCAAGGGCTTTACTCAGGCACAATCCCAAGTCATCAGTTGATTCTCCAACTTTGGTTCAACGTTTGTCTCTCCATGAAGCTGAGCACAGTTCGCCTTGCTGCACTGACCCTAGAAGGGAGCCCAAAGCAATTTCCTAGCTTTACTGAGACACTGGACAAGTCCAAAGCTGTGAGCCAGGTCTGAGCACCACCACCTTTTAGGGCTGCTGGAATGTCACCTTTTAATCCTGGTCCATCTTGGAAAGAAGGAACATCTCCACACAGGTCCATTACACACGTTTCAGCTAATTTTTTACCCTGCTTTTAACACTCAGATCAGTTAGATACCTCAAGCCCTAGAACATTTAATTATAGCTCATGCCATCATTTACCTTGTCCACTAAGCCTTTGATTACATTAGGCAAGAAAGAAAATTTCATCTATGTTATCCAGCTATTCCTAGCATGATCCTTAGGCTGAAAATAAAACTAGAATTGGCTAGAAAGAGATGATATTTGTCTTCAAGACAGCTGAAGGAAGCATGAGAACTGCTGTCCAGGATATCCGGAACTTGGCTGGTTCTTTTATCTTCCCTGAGTTTGCTCACCAAACGATTTTTGTTTATTTCACAAAAAGTCTGTTCCTCTTTGACAGGTGTCCTATAGGCAGAAAATGTGTCTTGGCTAGGGACATGGGAGGGAATTAGTTCTGGGTTTCTTCTAGGGAGTAACGGGAGTTTCTCTACTAAAGGTCTGTGCACAGGCAGCAATATTCCTTTCTACATTTCACCTAGTATGGTACATCCAGGCACAGAACTTCAGGAGTGATAAAATTGAGAAGTGAAAGGCTACAATAAAAATGGAGGTGAATTTGCCATGGTGGATTAAACAGGACCTTTGGAACTATGAATTAACCTAAACAGAAAATTCAAGTCAGGTTGACAGATGTTTGGCAATTTCAGAAAGGAATTTAGTAAAAATCAGAAGTCCAATACTGCACCCACAGTATTTTGACGCTAGGTTGCCATCACTAAAATAATTTCTAATTTTGCTGCCTGTTACTGCAATGTCACCCAAGCCACCCCATCATTACACAAACTCAATGTTCAATGCTTCCTCAAAGGGTGAGGAGTTAACATCTCCTAGACGGAAAAGCCAACGAGCCAGAGTTGTTTCTTTTTCCCGCAGAGCAAGCTCGGGGAAGAAACTGCAAAGGAATGAGTCAGCAAGGACTGGGCAAGGGTACCAGATTAATAATCCAAGTCAGGGGAGGACAGAGAGTAGCTGTACACATCATCCACATGAGCCTAGCCCACAAAATTCAATATAACAAAGCACTGAGAGTCACGCTTAACTTTAAACATGTGTCCTAGTCAGTCAGATGCTTAATCACTCTAATGAATACAAATGGCCTCAAGTATTTAAATGCTCCATTAAATACGAGTGCCCTAGAAACTACAGGGCCAGCAGAATGGACCCCTTTGCACCCACAGGTAGGGGTCAATCAATATTTCCAAGAAGTTTTGTAACAGACAATTTTTTATGTTGAGTAGAGGTACCAGGACCCTCTATGAAGATTATTTTTATATCTTTTTTATATCCTTTACCTCATCTTCGCTGTCAAACTACCTGTTTGGAAGCCTTGTTTTGAAAGAAGATGCAGAGGAAGAACCCTGTTACATTTGGCAAATAATGGGCAGGCTTTATTGACTTGGGGAACAAAGCAATTTTGAATTTCAACTCATAACTTTTTGTAGGTCCCTGGCACTACAGCGCTGAGATTCTTGATGAGTCTTCTTAATTGGGTGGTGACTAATAGGCAGATGTGCTTTATTTTTCCTAGCCAAGTTTTTTACCACTGCAAATTGCACAGCATTGAACTCAGAGGAGCTGTGACCAATTTATGTGAAGATCTGCTCCTTAGGACCCATCAGATTACATCATGGTCACCTTTGAGGGCCTAAGAAACCAGAAGGAAATTCTTTAGTGTGGGAGAGAGATCTTAACGATAGATGAAATGAGTGAACCAGAGCTCAGCCAGCCATTTTAAGTGTCTTAAGCATATTTCAGGGAGAGCTTTCGTGCTATCCAATGTGCGTCAAGCCATCCTCTCAGCCTGGCCAGCATCCAGGCGGCAGCTCCCCTCCTCCCTTCCACGAGTTGAGAAGAGAAAAGGAGTTAGAGAGTGACATGGCAAATCTCCAGTCCTCTCTAAATATATTTTACTAATATGGCAATTAATATCATGGACCAGTGCCTACTTCATAAAAGCAAATTCAATATATCGGTAAGAATGCAAAGTGCGAGTGATTTAGAAACTACTATTTCTTGGACAAGGGCATACTTAAAAAGCATGATCTCATAAATCTGTGGTTTCTCCACATTTTTAGGTTGTGTATATGAGAACTCCCACACCAGATAGCAGGACGTGTAACATTCTTAACTCAGTGAACCCCAGTCACATGACAGTAATTACTGAAGACCTTGAAACAAAAAGACTAATAAATTCAGCATTAAGAGCACAGCTCCTGTTCAGTTACTCATAGCACAGGGTTGAGTTTGGCCAGAACCCACATATGGAAAGGTCTTACCCTTTAAAGCATCTTGATTTCTCAACATATTTCTGATCATTTGTCTACATGTTGACAAAAGATAGTCCACCCAAGTGTCTTCAAAGGGTGTAGAGCACCTAAACCAGCTAGTGCTGGCTCCTAAATTCTTTGGACCTCTTCAGAAATTCAGTGTCAGTAGCTTTGAGAAGGAGGAACTACAACAAAGTTCAGCTCAGTGAAGTTTTGCTTTGCAAATACAGAGGTTCTTTAAAGCATGGAGTTGAGTACCTTGGACTGACTTAAGAAACAGGGAAGATGGACCACCTATATTTTGATGAGTAAAAATTGCTTGAAATGGGGAAGCAGGTAAATTGGTAAGAACAAGGTAGCAAGAGCACAAAAGGAGGGAGAACGGTAGGAGCAGAAGTATTCACCATCTGCTACAGTGGATGAGAAGCACCCACAGCTCAGCATCTCCAGAGATCAAACTCCCACAGACGAATGCAGGTTATTGTACAAAAACTTCTGTCCTCCTCTTTCAAGAGCTGTTGACAGGGATTACTATAAGGGAAAGCAAAAGATATTCCTCTCCTTGCTGTTGCTGTGGGTTTCTCCTTCAATTCCTGGTGTGGTCCGTGCATGCATGGCGCTGACTCATTAACTGAAGAGAGCACAGCTCACCCCGGCATTCGGCTCTTCCGCCACGGGTCAAGCTGCCAGCTTTTTGAAGGAGATAATAGGTCCACTGCTCGGTCAGGGCAAATTGGCACCTCTCCACTGCCTCAGCAATTTACATATGTATTTTTAAAATGAAGCAGTCATTAAAACCCTGCCTCGTTCCGATAATTGCAATTATCCCATTCTTTCAGTGTCCCACTGTAAACAGAGAGTTCATGGTCTTGCCTTTTGCTCTAGCAAGAGTCATCTCTGTCCCAGGACTTCCTCTTTGGCAACAGCCAATCGCATCTGAATCACTACCCAGCTCTTGCTTCATCCTTAGACTCTGATGATCTGATAATACTTACTCAGGACTACAAGCAATTAAAACTGAGATGACACATTAAAACAATCTCAATTTAGAGTCCATCTTTAAATGATTATTTAGAGCTGATTAGGAAACGGAATTTCTGCTCTGTAGGAAATTCAAAGGTTTCAAAATTCCCTTTCATCACAGACTGGAATGCAACCTGAATTTGGCTTAAATCCCATCTCAGTTGGACTTTCGGCACCTGGGACTTGGAAACTGCTTAATGTCAGCCATCACTTCATCCTGGAGGAAAGTACAGATGTTTCCACATGAGGCAACAGAGTAGCCTCCGTTATAATGCACCCAATACCCAATTAGACTCAGGACAGACAGAATCCCTGCTTTCTACCCAACGCTTCCACATGAGCACAGCTGTGCTGAGACCACATCTGACATATGAGAATGAGCAAGACAAACCCAAAGAGATGAGGGCAGAAAACAAGAGCTTTTGCCCAGTAAAGCCAGTACTTGTCCATTAAAGTTGTGAGCCTGAGACCTTTCTAGACCAAATGGAGATTAAATCCATCTCTCCTTTTTCACTGGAGGAATCCACCCACAAATTTACTGGGAAGGTCACAACAGGCTTTTCCCCATCCTCTGCTACTGCACAAGGAGGGAAAGCAGAGTCAGCACATGCAAGGAGTCTCACTTGGCACACCAGAGATAGAGATTCCCCCAACAGAGGAACACTGTGGTCTCCCATCTCATGCCTTTCACATTGCACACAAGAAAAATCAGCAGACCCCAAATGTCCTTCTGTAGTGAGGAATTCATCTGACACAACAGAATCCAAAGTTATGGGGGAAAACCAGCATGACTAGATCAAAATGAAGTATGGTCACATTGCCATGAAGTCCCACTTCGTATCATGATTAAAAAAAAAAAGATTTTATTGGAAAATTTGCATTCTTGAAAGATTCCAATTAACATCATTTATGGCCAAACTTGTGCTCCAGTGCAGTCTTTGACCAGGTTCACTATCACTTTTGGTCACTATGCACTATTTCCTCTGTGTCTCCAGCAAAGCAGAGACATCGTTAGAGCTGATGTAATTTTGGACCTAAATCCCTAGTGTTCAATAACATCAAATACACTTGTGTACGTAACTGCTGCCCTCCAAGCAAGGTTCTGCAGTACAGCTTCGGGATATTTCCAAAGAATGGGATTCTGAGGAAGACAACAGTATTGCTGGGTTAAGATTTCTCAACAGCACAAGCAATGCTGAGCTGCTGTGTCAAGGGTGAAGGAGCACAGCTGGATATGGACCAAATGCTCCTCCATCTGAGGAGAAGGTAGATGTCTCACTTCCCAACTCTATATAGGATTCATTTTCTCTACCTTTGTTCCTGGGAGTTGGTGGGGATGCAGCACAGGGGGGACTGAAGGAGGCTGTAGCAGACAATGGTCCCATCCCTGGTGTGGATGATGGAAGGACTGAAATCCCTCACTGTGCTGCACAATTCATCTGCTGCAGTATTTGGACATGCCTTAAATTTTTGTCCAAGCTGGGACTGAAGTTGCAGCTATTAAAAACACCGTTCTTCACCTATGTGCTGTGAAGGGCTCTTCTTTCACAACCGCTTGAGTGACCGGTCATTACTCACTTGCCTTCACAGAAAAGCTATTTTCACTAAATTCCTTGCAAATCAAATGACTTTTTTTGGTTTACTGAAATTGCATTGGCTTAAGTACCCTTGTCATCACCAAGTCCCTTTGACTCCTTTGGTGAAACAGCCCTAAGGAAGTTTGCCATAGATAAGCAGGTGGGGAAAGAGGGAGCAATGGCCTTTTGTAGGATGAAAACACATTTCTGAATATGAAGAAAATGAGGAAGAAAATCAGAATATGGGCTCTGATTCAGCAAAGCAATTAAGTATGTGCTTTAAGTCAAAGCCTTCCTTAATTCCTTTGACTCCAATGGGATTTAAGCAAAGACTTAACCGAATTCAGGTCTAAAAATTCCTCTGACATTTTTTTCTTCTGGATTATACGGGAAGAAAGTGGTTATAGTGCATGCCTTGAGAAGCAGAGGGGTGATGAACTGTAATGCACATTCAGTCTAATGTAAAGCTTTAAAAATCACTTGGCAGGAGCAGAGTAATAAATTAAGTTGCTCAACTGGTCGTGCTTTGCAACCAAAGCCATTGTCTTCCAAGGGCTTGAGCATTACAACTTCCCAACTACTCCTCTGTGTCTGATCAGAAGAAACTTTACATTTGATAAGTCCTCTAATATGCCATGCAGGGCTCCTCCCTCCCCTCCCGCTCTCCTCCTACCTCTTTAATGAGCATCACCATTAGCTTTAAAGTACAAAGGGAGTTCGCTTTGTAAGCCTTTGTGTTCCTCGCATGTTAGGATAGCTGAGGAGCAGTTCAAAAAGCAATCTGCCCAGAAACCACAGTTTATGAGTCCCAGAAGTTTCATTTGCTCAGGTCAGACTGAAAGCTTGGCTGAAGACACAGTAGAAATTTTTCTCTGTCAGGCAACAGAAAGCAGTACAAAGAACCCAGCTGTTAGGTCTCATAGCCCAGGCCTCTAATTAAAACAGTGGAAAATTAGATAACTTCACAAATTCATCACTGCCACCACTGGCTGTCAAAAAAAAAAAAGCTCGGGGGTTACCACCCACCTTTTGTTTATGTTGCTAACCAGTGTCTCCATAGTGTGTGTGTGTGTGTGCGTGCACAGAGAGTTTTTCTCCCTTCCCCCTGCTTTCAGCCACTTTTTGCACCTCATTCAAGAAAACTTCTGATGAGACTGGAAAGCAGGCTGTAAACCTGCAGACATACTTCCCCAGACAGATTTTCCAAAGAGTTCTGTTTCTACAAGGGAAAATGAAAAAGGCTCAATTTTATTGTTCTCAAAAGAGGAGGAAGAGGTATTATTTTTCCCAACGATACAAAATACAGCCAATGCAGTGCTTCTGAATGTCTGGCCTGAGGTCAACAAATGTCACTTGTAGCTCGCGATCAACTCCGTATTAAAAAAAACCAAGCAAACAATACCTCCATCCCCTAAAATAAAGGAAGAAAGACCTTGTAGCGCAAACACTTCAGAAACAGCCAAAAAAAGAAAGATTCCATTCTTTGAAATGTTAAATTCACATTTTAATTACAGTAGATGAGTTCAATAGCTCTCAAGACTGAGATTTAATTAAAAGTGTCTCTTGTATTAAGCCTTGCTTTTAGAGAAAATCCTCTTTCGAAGAACAAAGGCGAGAGGCTCACACCTTAACAGTCACATGAAGTACAAACCAACTTCTTCTGTAGTTTTGACACAGGGAACCAAGATGGGATGGACCATGGCACCACACAGGGCAAGAACAAGATAAAAATGCAAATGTTTTTATAAATACTTTGGTGGAAAACAAGTGTAGGGCCATGACATGGAACTGGTCTTGGCTTAGCTTTCTTTTTGGATGGCAGGGTAGATGCTCCCATTCACAGTGGGAAACCCAAATGAGACAGCCAACTCCATGATTCACTAATTTTTCTGGTTACAAACACTGTCACAACACCCAAATCCCTGAATTTGTGAGCAGCCAAGGCTGGTGAGGGCAGTGGGTGCGATTTCTCCTGTCCTGCGTGCCCATACAGTGGGGGCATCAAAGCTGGGGTACCAGCTTGGTGTGGCTTTCACTGCCCTGCTCTCCCACAGCACATGAACTTAGGAAGAGTGGAAAAAATGAGTGTTGGTTTGGCATAAAAGGCAGGACTGCCAGAGCACAAATAAGTAGAGTTAAAAAAGATGATTTCCAAGATGGAGAGAAAGAGGAGGCATGGAGCTACTTCAAGACACAAAATACCACTGTTGCATTAATCCATGAATTAATTTCCAATCATGTAACAGGAGTAACTTCAAGCTCTTAATTTGCCTTACTAGTGAGATGAAACATATTTGCTTAAAACCGTGGCAAAGCGTACATGTGAAGCACGCACAGTTGCCTCAACACATTTCATCTTAAAACCAAGGCAAGCCGGGAGCATCCAGTCAGCTCCATCAAAGCCTCCTGCAACTGTACACAGCGGCTGCTCCTCAGGCGGCCCAAGCATGCACCCACCTCCCTGAAGGAAGAAGCTAGTGGTGAGCACGTTCAGAGCTACGTGGCTTCCAGCAAGCCAAATCACCCACAGCCCGTGGGGTTTTGCAGTGATTTGTGTCTTTGGCTTTCTATAGTTGGCAAAATCTTTAAAAAAAAAAAAAACAAAACAAACAAAAAGCACAACAACCCTTCCCAGTTCTCACCAACAAAAGGTAAAGACATTGAGAAGGACGGCATTCTCTTGTCACATGTTACCTTCTAAATCTTGAGTCTTCCTTTGTACTCTGACAGTAATTTCACATATAGACATGGCTGCCAAGCGAGGTTTGTTTGATGTTCTTTCCTGCCTTTGTAATGGAGTTTCCTTTTAAGCAGGAGGAGGCGGAGGGAGAGGGGATGACAGGGGCTTATAAATATGGAAAAGACACTTTTTGGCATAAAATTCACTTCGCATTTAAAATAATCTCTATGACTCTTTTCTTTCCCCCCCCCTCTGTTAAACTGGCCACCTTTGGGATTGTCCACTCGGAAAATATAATGTTTAAAAAAGAAGCACAGAAGGGAAAATCATCACTGCTGGAAAATATTCAAAGCATTGGGAAGTCAAGGCTGTTTCACCTGAAAAATAGCCCTTAGCCAAATCCACTACAAATTCTTGAGTTATGTCAATGTTACCAGACTGCCACCAACACACCTATGGCAGCTGCAGTCAAGAAAGCAATGAGTGAGTTGGTTCTCTCTGAAGTGACCACATCTCAGCTAACTTACACGGTCCATAGGACAAAGGCCACAATACTCATGCCAGATCTTGATAATAACTTTGGGGAGGCAGCTCCTGTCTTCTCCATGGTTAACACAAAGCCCTGATGATCCAGTCTGCTAGGACAGTGAATTGCCCATTAGAGCTGCTGTCCTACACCTTATAACAAGTAATTTCAAAGATCTAACTGGCATCTCCAAGGTAACAGAGGAAGATCATGAGAGAAGGAAGCAGTGGTCGTAGAAAAAGCAGCCACCTTGCCCTCAAAGTCACCATGCTGTTGTTCCCACACACAGTGCCAGAGAACCAGACCTGGGTTACGTTCACATCCAATGTGTGTGAGAATGACTAATCTGAAACAACACGTGACCAAAGTGACACATCATGTTTGCTCTGGAGGCAACACAGGACCTAATTGTGTTACCCCAGGAGCAAGTCCTAAGGGAGCATGAGGCATACTGGAAGCATACCAGCCAAGCCCAGAGAGCTTCTATCCAACAGTGGCTGGTGAACTCAACATTCAGTTTGACTCAGCTGCCTGTCTTGTCTTCATTTCCTGAGGCTTGCTCAGAGCTAGAGCTCCTCAAGAAGGATCTACATGTCTCCCTGCTTCTCAGAAAATAACGTATGTGCATTTCATTTATCCCCATGACTGTTTTCTTTAGATTGCTCTTGACACTACACACTTTGCCTGACACATGAAACCCCCCCTCCTTTAATAAATTTATATGCCTTATAAACAAAAGCTAAAAAAAAATGTAGCCAACAGCCCCACAGCCCTGCCAATTTAAGCATATGGAAGAACAAGATGTCAATGGATTTTTTTGTAGGAGCAATAGAATTTGAAGCAAAAAGATCCATTAGCCCTGCTAATGAGGGATTGTTCCCTGTAGTATATTCCCCTCAACACTAAATGACTCAAGTGATAGCCCTTCCAACACTTCCCTGGGGAAACTCTTCCACAGCCTAATAGATCACACTGTCAGGAGTTTTCAGCCAGCTGTATTTCAAAGGCTACAAAATGTGCTCGAGTGTTCGACTTGGAAACTCTTTAAACAGTTTTTGACTCTCACATTTGCGATACCACAAGCATGACTTCAGCTGTTGGACCACAGCATCCAAGTGTTGCACACCTCTTTCCTGCACGTACACTCCCACACGCGTGTGACTGGGCTCACACGAACTGCTATGCGAGGAAAGCTGCTGCAGAAAGGAGATCTGCTGAGTGTTTGATGCTGTGTGGATAACTGGAGCCTAAATCATCTCGCAAGCTTGGAAGACTTGGGCTGACATTCATCCAGGGAGAACTATTCAGAAAAAAAAAAAAGTCAGGGTATTTGATGCCACCAGGTTGCCAAGAAACATCCATAACGCTACTAGAGAAATCCTGCTTGCTTTCTGTATTGAGCTGTGGCCCAAAACCAGCAGTCAAGCTCCTGGTTTGCTGCAAAGAGCCTACTCTTAGTCTGGCCTCAGACAACATGTAAATCCCATCTAGCTGTGCAGCAGGTGGAACCAGAGCTGCCTTGCAAATCTAATTCTCCTCCAGTCCTGGCTTGATGGTATCACTGTAAAAGCAGGACTGCTGGACACATTGAACCTATTTGTCCTGGGATAAATGGAGCTGAAAGGAGAACATTTTGAGGAGTGCTAGAACTGGAGATATCCCACTGGAAGGGCCAGAAGACTCTGCAGAGCTGTTCTGGAAGCAGTAGCTTGAGGTATTAACACGGTAGGTTGAATCAGTGGTAACACACAGCCGAAAAAGCTGGTGTTGAATTTAAAAAATGAAGACAGATGAGAGCCTTCCTGCACCTAGAAAGCACACACTGCTCTTCTGACAGCACAGGTTTAGTGCTTCATCCACAGACACACTCTGGGATGATGCATTGCTTGGGAACACTTCATAGCATCTTGTAGCATTATTTCAGGGAAGCAGCATGCAACTCTTACTGAAGTCTCTTCCTAGGGCAGGTTTGTTATCCAGACAGCAATATCGCGTCTGTACGTACACATGCACACATACAGCTCATGGCTTTCTTCCTTCTTTTTAAGTTGACCTTAATTTACCTCCTTCAACCACAGCTTTCTCTCTCTAGAAGTTTTAAATGAAATATCACAGTTTTCTTTGAAACATTTTGGCAAAGCTTTGGGATATTTGGAAGGGGGCAGAAGGTAAATCATGTCTCACCCAGAACAAGCCCCTTTTGTTATCATCTGCATTAACATAATGCTTGTAGTTATCTGCCAGAATCCTGTTGTGGGAGATGCTGTACAAACACAGAATGTGGAAATGGGACTTGCTTTACCCCGAAGTTTATAACTCACTTGGGCTAGGACTTAAACCTTCTCATTTAATATCTAAAAATAAATCAGAATAAAGTGTACTCTTCTCCTGTTGCAATCCCCACCACCAAGAGGAGAAATAAGGAGAAGTTCAGCCACTTTTAAGGATGAAAAGTGATAACAGGTCCAATGAGTGAAATAAAAAAATAATACATATTTGTCTAAGACTTCAAATGCATGCAACATGCACTCACTTTCTTGGCAGAACTGATTTTTATGCAACGTAGGCAGCAAAGTTACACAAGGCATCCCTCCCCACACACTGTACTGGGAAGTAAAGATGTCACTGAAATTCCCGTGCAATTAAAGTAGAAGTGAAGAAATGTTCACAGGAGAAACTGGTCTGAAACAAAACCTCAAAGGTGCTCGTCTCCCTCCCCTCTCCCAAAAGACCTTGCGGTGGTTTGAAGTCTCTATACTGATTCGGCTAAAGTTTTTGCAAACCATCCAGATTTTTATAAAGGATCACACTTTCATTGTCAAAGTCAACGGAAACAAGATGAGGATTTAGGCACTACAAGTGTTTGACACATTTCAAATCTATGTAAAGGGAAAAATCTAAGCATTGCGGCTTAAGCTGTTTCTCTGGCTAGAGGCAGGCATTGATGGCCCAACAAAAACACTGGGCATGACTTCTGGGAATTAGGTCTGGTCTTTGATATCTCACACGCAGGTTTTTTTCCTTGTTTAGGTAACAGTATACCATGTAGATATGAAAATGAGACGCTTTGATCGATTCCACTTTGCACAATATGCCTTGAACAGGCTCCGGGAAGGAAAGATGAGAGCGGGGATTAACGTAGATGCTGGCATCAGATAGCGTGGCATTCCTTCCACTGCATTAAGCTGCTTTACACCATGCCACAACTTGACGAGATACGATAATGTAATACAATAGGACATGATACCACACAGCAGCGGCCAAAAAAAGAGGAAGAAAAAAGAAGGAAAGGAAGGTTTTGTTTGGGGAAGGATTATCCGTTTCCGATGAGGGCATTCCTTCCAGCAGTTGGTGGGTATTCGGTTAGGGAAGGGTCTGCTGAAGGAAGAGCTAGCTTTTTGAGTATCCTCCAGACTTCTGAACACTGCAGATCAAAAAACATTACAAACAACTTTTCAGTCTGCTAACAAACACCTTGTAATCAAGAGAATTAAATTCAAGTGCAGGCTAAAATTTTAATCTTTCTGTACATCCAATCCAAACATTGTTCTGCTTTCTTAAGGGATTAGCAATTATTATGACAAATAACATTGCTTCATCCCAAGTCACTTTGCAATTTCTTTTGAGCTGCTTCTTCAGACCTCACACTGCACAAAATTGGTGGAGCGACTGCCACTTGTGACAAGAGTGTGGAGAATCATAGCTTGGTCAACTTGGTGCCTACACAAGAAAAAAATTATTTTACTTACAGACTGACTGAAACAGTACTGGCTTCATCTTATTTAATCTCTAAATTATTCCTCTACTCTGATTTAACCCATTAAAAGTTACATCCATTTCTGGATGAAAATTATCCAAACTAGAAGTTCTGCAGTTTGGCAAAAATGCTTTCAATTTCCTGCTATATCTTAGTCAAACCACCTGCCAAATTTAAGTCTATATAGCAAGTAGTCTCCTACTAAAAAAAGAATACATTTTCAGTGAACACACTTCCAAAAATCCACTTATCTTCTCTTACAATGCATTTCTGCAATGTACTCTGTTGCAGAAGGCAGGGTTATCAGATTGATGACTACGTGCTATGGAAAGGAGGAAGAGTTTCTTTTCAAAGGTATATTCTAAAAGACAACTAATAATCCTTTGAAAAGGCCACGAGAGCAATCCATTGGAACAGAAACTGCCCGTGGCAAGCATGCTTATGAAAATGTGAGCACTTAAGTGCTTTGCTGAATCAAGGCCTAAATTCCTGGGTTTATTCAGCTTGGTAGCAGTAACAGAAGGAAGACAGGAGAATTATTTTATAAAATGCTTTTTTTTGGGGTATTTTTTCAGCAGCTGTTACTAAGATTTGAGCAACAGTCCAGGTCCTGTTAAACTCTTTGTGAAGAGGTGGGACCAAACACTGAAAATTGATTCTTAATATTTGGCAACGCTCCTTCAAATAGATTTTAAGACCATCTTAAATGGTTGTCACCAAAAAGCACACTGAGCCAGGGATTAGAGCCCTGTAACAGTGAACTCAGAGTGAGGTTGTAGCTATCACCTGGAGTAAGGACATGCCCAGATGTTGAGCTGCTGTGAGCCAGGTTTCCCCTGGAAGCATGTAACCCATGGTCCTCAATGCCAGGCATCTCCTGATGCTCAGGGAAGCTGCAGCTCTTGTCAAGATATATAGGTGGGACATAAATCAGAAGAGCTATCCCTGGTGCAGAAACACAAATGAGCTGTAAGCTCCCTTCAAGGGAACTTATACACTTACGTTAGCTCACATGGACTGCTGTGCCAGCACGGCATTCATCGAGCTGCACAGTTTAAAGCCAGCTTGGATGAGGCAACATGGGCTATATTCCCCCCCAAAAAAAGCTCAGGAAAAGTTTGTCAGCTGGAGATTCTGCCTAATTCAGACCCTAACAGCTCAAGAATAAAGTACAAGGGGACAGAAGGTGACAATCACTATGAAAGCAACATGGACTAATTAAACTCTGTTGTTTCCAAGGAGGAATAAAACCCATGGAGCTGATGAGTTTTACAGAGAAGTTATGCTCTGTGCATGCTCTCAGGAAAGACTTCTGGGGGGTATGGAGATGCTCTGGAAACACTGATCCGGAAACCTGCTTTGGTACCTGGCAATGCACTGATGTCCCATATGATCTTGGGGATGTCACTGCCAAACTAGGAGTCTGCAACTAGACTACTGGGGTTGTATGAGCAATAGGGAGAATAAGTCTATGATGCACGTGCTCAAAGGGCTTTCTAGTTGTATCCCAGATCCACAGGCATCACCAGTAAGCACATCTTGCTTGTGTTTGTGTACAGCCAGCTTAGACATCCAGGAGTTAGTGCATATCCAGCCTTCCACTCCATGCTACAAAAAACTGGTGCTAGATTTCACATGAGTTTTCAAATCTGCTTCCAACTTGGTAGCTACTTCTGAACGCATGAAGGCAATCAATAGTCTTAGATGGGATTTAAGGTTTTTCTTCATGATTGCAGGTATAAATACAGGTCCTGAGACAGAAGTCTGTTTAGAAGTGCTGCT
Organism: Tetrax tetrax; assembly: GCA_009806455.1. Lineage (NCBI taxonomy): Eukaryota > Metazoa > Chordata > Aves > Otidiformes > Otididae > Tetrax > Tetrax tetrax. Next base: position 228,094 of record WHYT01016452.1, on the reverse strand, counting down.
ATTAGTTTTCACAGAAAACAATATCTACACTCCTGCTATGTCATTGTTAGAGCAAAGCCTGAGGTGCAGCCTAACCTGAAGCAGGAATACTCATAGCTCACATCTTGGTATTAAGCCCAACTGGGTGTACGTGCCCACTATTGAACCTGAGTGGTGGGATCCACAGTATTCTGCAGTTGTTCTTAGATTTCAATGTTCTAAAATCCCAATTACAGACTTGGGCCCAGTCCTTACTGTTCTAAGAAGTTTTGTCCTTTGAGAGGTTATAATTATTTAAATCAGCATCTCCTTAATATACGCTATAACCACAGTAAACACCAGCATCTACCTCTTAAGGGTGGGGAGCAGGGGGAAGAGAAGAAAGGAAGAAAGTAATCTGGTATCAAGCCTGTGTGCTCTCGTAGAAAGGGATTTGTTCATCAGAAAAATTGAATTCACACCATTTCACTGATCTGAGAAGACAGATGACATCAAATCCTTAGCAGGAGGTGCTTTAGTGAAGACTCTAATCCATGTACTGACAGGAATATTCACTGGAGCTGTTGCTCGTGCTCCGTGTCCAAGGTTTGATCATGGCTTGAATACGGCCCTCATCCAGGCTGACAGTAAAAACAATTTGTGGCAACTGACAAATGAGGTGGTACCCTATAGATTTAAGTGTGATTGTGATATACAACATCAGCCTAAGAGCCTAAGGAGTATAGGGGATAAGGGTTGACACTAAAAGTCCAGCTGGGCTCAAAACAGCAGCATGCGCTACATATTTCAATTTGCTATATCTTCATCTCTGTCCGTAGGGAAAAATAAATGGACATGTTGGATCAAATCTGCATTCCCCTTTGTATTTTATCACTGCTACAATTCACAAGTGAATAGATAAGAGTGATATAAAGTAGTTATCTAGTAGAAAAAAACACTAGATCCTTTAACACATTGAGCACAAAGGATTCATTTCCCACAGCTCAAGGTTAGATCTAATGGGCTTTATTCTCCTTTATCCAGAGTCCTTTGCAGCTGCCAGGGTGTAGCCATCAGGAATATTCTCCAGCTTAGAAGCAGCTGAGTAATCAAAACCAGTGACTGCTTACTGGGAATATGCTAGACAAACCTGCTGGTCAGGGAGCTTTGAAAGAGTTAGAACTCATCTCAGACATCAGGTGTGAAGGTCATGTCCCATTCAGTCGTAATAGGATGAGATATACTTAATTTGTGAAGTTTGTTCAGCTAGACAGAAACAGGAGGAGAAATGGGAGTTAAATCTTAATTCCCAAGGGGAGACCGGCAGCCTCTGCCAGAAACTGCTGCTTATCCTTTGTACAGGGTGGCCAGGTTAGGACACCCAACAGAAGCAGGTTGTAGGTCACTGGCAGAGCTGCAAGAACATGGGAGGCTCTGCTTATCCTAACAGCCACCCAGCTGAAGGAGACCAGAAACATATTCCAGTTAAGGAGTGGTTTTGAAGGCAGTATTTTTGATAGTTTGTTTTTCTGGTTTGTTGGCCTTTTCTCAAAAAGGATAGTGTTTCTCGAAGGGAAGTTTCTTTTTGCAAAGCAACTGACCCTCTGGCAACAGTACAGAGTTTTCGGAGATGAACTCATACTTCTGAGTACGATTCCCTTGCACTGCCGAGAGCTGCTAATGAAGAGGAGCAGGGAGCAGATAAAAAGGAAGGAAGAGCCAGCAGCTTGGGAAATAGAAAGCAGGGGGTAACATGGGCAGCAGGGTCCTCATCTGCTTCAAGCACCTCCAAACCAGAGGGGTCAGTTCCCCCCTTCTCCCCAGGGGGAGGGCTTACGGGTGTTCAACAGCATCTGAGCCTCAAAATCCCTCCTCCCTCTTGCTCCTCTACTGCCTGACTGTAAGGGAACCTAATCTTCCCCGAGTCGCTTTGAAGTTACCCAGGGATTTAGATTTCTGCCTCTTTTAAGGCAAGGCAGAGTGCTGCGAGTGAGCTGGGCAGCAACACAACCGTTCCTCCACTGCCTTAACACAGAGCAGGCACTGCAGCCTGACAGCCTTAGCAAGGGTCAGCTCTTCCCCTCCTCCTCTCTCCATAAAACCTCTCCTCCTCCTGGCTGGTTTTGGAAGGAGAGGGATCCAGCACCCCCTGTCCAGCCCTCCTCACCAGCTGCCATAGCATCACTGCCTTCTGCTGGCTTCTTCCTCCAGCCCTGTGACTCTCCACGTGCTACGGTGCACGAGATGTTTCTGCAGGCCCATCTGCTTCCACTTTCTGCAAAGAACAATCTCCAAAAGCTGGCCTATAGGTGCTCCCCATCCATTTGGGAAGCCTTGGTTCCTAAGAACACTGAAGGGTAAATAGACCAAGCCCTGCAGCGTGCCGATGCTTTGCAAAGGGAGTCATGGGTCCAGGAGATTGATTACCAAAGGATTCTTTGAAATCTTGTCCCATCACAGCAATTTACACCCTCTGGATCTACTTGGCTTCATACACAGCACCTTCCACCCCAAGAAGTTATTACACTTTGGAAAAGGGACTGATACGTTACGTTAACGTATATTTAAGATAGATCGCTAGCCTTACTTGCTTTCTTTTCAAGGAAGGAGAACAGAGCCAACGTCATTCTGTGAGTCACCAGAAGAATAAAATTGAATCCTTGGGGCCACAGTTTGAAAACAACATGCCAAGGGATTTTCTCTCTTGCTTTTCAAATATCCTCAAAGTTTCTCCCCCCCAGTCAACAGTCCACAGCGTTACAGAAAATGTGCCTTCAAAACACTGTAAAGGCATTGGGCTTTTCACTTTCCAAAACACTGAAAATCCACTTGCTCACCCCAAATTTCTTATTGCTGATGAGAAACCTTGTGTGCCTGGGGGCTCTTGGTTCCTGTCCCCCCTTGAACCTTCAAGGCCTTCCCCAGCACAGTGAAGGCCACCAGCAAAGGGCGCCTGGCCAAGAGCAGATGCCAGGAAGATTACCCGGCCTTTGTTCACGCATCATTGCCAGGGGTGCACCCGGGGAGGCAGAAACACGAGATCCCCACCCAAAAGTTCATCTGCAAGTTTCCATGCAGGGGAGAGGGTGGCTGGGACCATTTGGGTCTCAGTGGAAATCGTGGGGCTTTACACCAGGTGTATGGGAATTTCCAGCCAAGGACTGGGGGTTTAGGGGAGCATGAGATGTGCACCCCCCCGATCTTTATTCCTTGCAGCGGCTTATCTTCTCTTGCATCATGAAGCATCTGGGAAGCAGCCAAGGGCATACAGCGGGGAGATAGCAAGTGGGGAGGGAAGAGGAAAAAAGTCAAGGGGAATACAAGCATATTTATAAAAATCAGAACAATAGTTTCCCAGAGTTGCGATAAGAACTATTTTGTACTCTCAAATAAAAACTGCAGTGCTGATTTTTTTTTCCCCATCCATTTCTCATCTTCTTTCTTAAAAAAGCATAACCCCACAACTTCCCCCAAAACCAAAGCTGTCACAAAAGTAGCAGTCAAGGTGGAAGGAGTTAATCCCCTTTGCCTCCTCGCAGGGAAGCCATCTGCCTGCAGACTTTGGAGAGGACCATGAAGCTGGTGGTCCTGGCCCAGTCTCTGGTGGGCAATTGTTCAGATCATAAAGCTCAGCGTGCAACGCTCCCTCCAGTCTGAAGCAATTGGCGAGAGCATCTCAAAGGGTGGCCTGGATTCGTAAACAAGCAGGGCTTTGCATCCCCGGCCAGCAGCGCTGTACTCCACTGGCAAAGCTGCCTTACGCAGTATCCCTCTGGCTCCCTGCCTGGCTCTTACAAGTATTATCAATCCCTTGCTTCCATCAACATTAAAGAAATCAGGCTTTCCTTCTTTTCTCTTGCACCCCCCACTTTAAATAGCAGCTTAAAAGGAAACAAGCTTAGATCAAGGTCAGAGGCATAAAAAGCCTGTTTCTCATGCTCTGAGGAAATCCTAGCAGTTGGATGGTGGATGTGGTTATCTCCCAGCCCTATCTGAACACGGGTTCTGAGAAAGGCTGGGAGGGATTTCCCAGGATCTTACAGTCCTCCCTGTTGCAAGGCAAGATCCCCTCCGCCTACCATTCCTGACAGATCCCACATACGGCTACACACAGCGACCGCTTGGTCTGGGATGGATCCACTGGCATCCTTCATCCTTGCAGCTCCAGCCTGACCCCCCCAAAAGGCAATGCCTGGGGCAGCTCCTAAGCCTCATCCCCAGCAGGTGGGAGCACCAGGCTCTGAGGGGTTTTATCCCTGCAGCTGGTGTAACTGCAGCTCTGCACAAGCCAGTTGCCTGGATGACCATCATGGGGAAATTCCTGTATTTGCAAGAAATGTGGAGCCACTCCACTGAGTTTAAGGCCATTGCTCACCTGAGCAAAGACAACCACAGGGCTGTGGGTGAGGATGAAGCAAAGCCACACTTGGTCAAAACTAGAGAAGTAGTTGCCTACGTGGCTCCCACTGGAATCTAAGCATTATTTCAATATCTCTGAAGATGGAAATAGCACTTTCGATATGCGTTTAACCACACAGAAGTAGATAAAAGTAAGCTTCACTAATTAAGCATGTTGTGTGAAGTGAAGGAAAGACCAGGCTCAACTGGATCCTTCCTCCTTGTAAAATCACCTCAAGATACCGCAGAGCATTTCAGTAGCAGGCTGAACAAGAGCTTCAGCACTTTTTTTGCTAGAAGAACTATCTCTAGCACCCTCGCAACTTCTCATGTCCAAATCTGAATTTTGATTAAATCTTGCAGAAAAAGGAGACTTGGAGTAAATAAGAAGTAACCTACTCAGTAACACTCAGGAAAACAACAGAGCTGGGAGAAGAAACCAGCTTCCTCCAGGGTTCTGGTTCCTTCTCTAGGTACAAGACCTGTTTCCCCCTCCTCTCCTTTAAATCAAAGCAACATCTTCCCTTTTAATTCACACACTTAGCCCAAATAAGTCCAAAACAGGGAGAAAAATAAAGGAGGAGGATTTTAAGTTCATGTTGAAAATAGCTTATGCATTTTGGAGCTCCGTCCAGCTTCATCTCAGCAACATTGTGCTGCAAGCCAAGGTTTTATACGTTGTGTCATCAGGGGATCGCATTTACAAATAAGATTAAGAAGTGAAATAAAAATCACTTGAGATGGAGATAACTCACTTGCTGGCAGAGTGCAAGGGGCCGAATTGATCGCCTGGCACGCGCGCACACTTTTCCATCTGCCAATAACACCCAGCAATTCGTCAGTGCTGCAGCATGCAGTGTTTATAGCCGAGGGTTGTAATGAAATCAGCATCTCACAGAGGGAACTTAACCCCTCTGTAGGTCACTGGGATGACAGAATTGGCCCCTGTGGACCAGAAAGGAAATACCTAGACCAATGCTGGCTTTGACACATGGAAGTGTCTGAAAGCATTCAGAGCCTAACTGGCAAACCAAGGGAAGTCCTTCTGCCACATAAAAGCCTGGCTTTAGATCTGGGTATGACTCCCAGGATTGTTCTGGGTATGTCTACAAGACACAACCCCCCCCTCTTCCCTCCTCCAGGCTGGATGGGCTCAGGTAAGCATCAGCTTGGATGTGGCATCTCCATGCTAACAGCCCTTCAGAGGAAGGGCTAGGTGGTTGGTTTGCCTGGCCAACATTGGGGAGACCTGGAAAACAGCCTAAGGGGTGGTTTAGGACTGCTGAGAGCCACAACTTCTACTGCTTTGTATGCAAAGCACCTGCTTAGTGCTCCTGCGTAGAGCACTCAGGGAGCAGTGATCGTGCAGCACACATAGCAAAGGCAGACCACGCAAAAAAAAGCCTTCACACTCAGAACATGCCATGGCTTTGGACACATCAGGCTCATTGCAAACCCTGCCAGGACTTCCAGTCATCAGGCCTACCTACTCACCCGTGCCCTGAAATACTGGTGTGGTATGAGTCATACACTGCAGGTCCACCACATCGTAGCCTTTGCTTTGGTTTCCCTTCCCCCTCACAAATTGCTTTCTGCACAAAACTTTTTTTCCCAGCCCAGGCTTTCCTAATGAGCACTGCGAGGCTTATATAAACAAAGAAATGAAGCAGGACAGTTGAAGATTGAGGAGAAAATATCACAACCATACCAACAACATCAACAATTTAGAGAAAACACTTGGAGCTGTCAATACCCTGAGATGAGTGGTGAAAGGTTTGGGACAAGCTCCAGTTTGAAGTAATAGACAGCTTGCCGGTTTGCTTGCAGATCTTGGGGGAAGACTGCACTTTTCAGCTGTCATTCAGAAATAGTACCAGCTACATGGAAATAAGAACATGGAACAACCCAAACCAGGATGAATGCTAGCAGCCATGAAAAATTTGAAATGAAAGAGCTCTCTGCCAAGAGAGGAGCTCAATAGTTTGGGTCCCCAGAGCTCGAGTCTTAAAATATATCTCCACACTTCATAGCTGTACATTCCTAACCCCAGGCTGCTGTCTGCACAGATGGCCAGGGCATGCAAAGAAGTTGAAGTGATCCTGGTAGAGGCACCTCAAGCAATACTTTCTTCCTTCCAAAACAAACACACACTGGTGCAACAATCCCAAAGAACTCCTGAAGGCAGCTCTACAAGCCATAGTGATAACTGAGTGCTGAGACTGGGCACGGACTCACACTCCAGCCCAGGCTTTTGGGCACAAATTTGAACACCCTTGCATGTCTGGCACAGTTTTCAAAGCACACTGGGAACAGAGCCCATGAGAGGACCTTAACCAAGACAAGAAGAGCCAAGCTCAGCAGACAGAACCATGTTTAAACACAGATGCCAACACTGGAGATAACGAAAGTGAAAAACTGAAGAAATCAAAGGCATTACTTACATGTGACTTGGGCTGGAAGAACAGCCATGAGCCCAACCAAGATGAGGAACCAGCAGTACTTCTGTAGTAAAATGTCCACCCCCAGAAGAACCAGCTGCAGCCAGAACAAAGTGAAGAAGGGCCCTTAGGGCTGAGCTGGTAGAAATAGACCCCAGGAAAGCAAACCCCACCTACAGTGTGATGGGATTGGCTCACTTCCCTGATAGGTAGAGGGACCCACCAGGCAGGTTCAGGTCAGTCACAGCTAATAAGAGTCCTGTGCTCATCAAGATGATGGGGATCAGGTGCTGGGAAAGGACCTTGAGTGCCTCCGCAGGGCTTGCGGTATGAAGAGCTGCTGGATTTCTGGAGTTTCAGCATGGTTGATGGTCCTTCTGTAAATCCCACCTCAGCAGGCATCCCCAATTCCCTGTAGATGCTCCAGGCCTGGGGTATCTGCGGGGCCAGGCAAGGCTCAGGGTCTCAGCACAGCTGCTCTGCAGCTGCATTTTGCTTGCACACTGGCAGCAGGCGGCCGGGCCACGCAGATGGGCCCGGAGAGACCTGCAGCTTCCTTGAGCTTCTGAGCTCAGGCTCAGCTCCCATAAAGCTGAGTTTTTACGGGCCTCCCTCTGTGTGGCTGTGTGGATGTGTGTATGCAATCCCTGGGATTTACAACACATTTAGGCATCGCTCGGGGCCAACATTTTCAAATGCTGTATCCAGCAGCCTGGATCCACCGGGTCTTTGGTTTGTTTTAAAGCTGGTTTATCTGGGATTTGAAAACACAGCCCTTCTCTTCAGCACAAATTGACTTCCTGAGCTCTCTTACTTCCTCCAAACTCTCCTCCTGGTGGCTCCCATTGCTCTGTGATTTCTACACAACCGTCCAACATCTCCGGGGGACTACCTCCCACTGCCAACCTTTTCCCCTTTTGAGCACTGCATGTAAGGTTTTAAATTCAATTGGCAACAAAATACTCACTATCTCAAGAAAAACTGAGAGAATGAACCAGGTAGAATTGTATCAAATCTAAAAGACTTTAATGAATTTAAATTTGCAATATTTGCCTTTTTTCCCCTTCTTATTTGTCTTCCCCTTTATTACTTTTTTTCATGGTTACATTTGTACGCTGTCCACCTTTCCGGACCTCTGGTTTCTCAGTTCATATTTTTATATTTGATATTACTTCATTTTCCCTAGCGAAGGGGAGTCCAAGCTCTCAAACTAAAACGTTCATTGGCCTGGGTTTCTGCTAAGATGCGGAGTTTCTCACAAGGGTTGTCCCACATGGCTCCGCTGGAAGCGAAGGAGATGTGGAGAGCCGTGGGGAAACAGCATCTTAAACGAGCTCGGCAAGACTCAGAGCATAACTGTCAGCAGCAGAAGTGGCTGGCCGGAGGGAATGGTTCGGTAATGAAACCAAGGTGTCCGAGCTGCTGACAGCTGCAGAACAAGCCAGAGGAGAGGTGGGTTTGGGAGCGGAGAGGAATATTTCATCTTCTCTGACTTGATGAGTTTGCATTGGCACAAGACAATGAGGAGCAGATGTCAGATGGAGATGCCAAACTACCCCGTACATTTTTACAGCAAAAATAATGACACTCTTTCAGACCACTAATGTTTTCAGTTTCTCAACAGCATTGGCTCGTTTTCTTAGAAAAACCCTCCTCAAAGTTCTCAAAGAACAGTTTAACCAGTGCTCATCACAGCACTTCAATGGCAAAACTTTCCCGTGGTGCTCTGCATCTGCAAATTGGCAATCGGCATAAAACCCACTTCCCAGAGCTGATTAGATGCTAAGCAGACTCTGAGCCATCTGCATCCATCAAAGCAAACTCACCTGGGGAACGCCGAATGTGAATTTCTTCCATAGCGCTTTCTCATCGTCTGAGTAATCCACTTGTCTTTTCTTTTGCCCAAGGGCTGTGTTAATTCATGGAATCATTTAGGTTGGAAAAGACCTTTAAGATAACTGAGCCCTCTGTAATCATTCCCGTGTAATAGCAAATTTGGAAAGGAAACCTGAAGAGATCAGCTGGGCTCATTTTCCTTGTGGATGTGCTCTGGGTAAACCAAATTTAGGAAGTTTCGGACCTAGACAATACGCTCCATGAGCATCCAAAATAATAAAGGTTAAATTGCAGTGGATTTGTGTCTGGTAGTGGGTTGACTCTAAAGTTGTGCTATGACCGCAGCGTAACCATGGCATAACTGTGGCTCGTTAGACACCAGCACGCCCACCGAGAGCGAAAGGGAGTGATGCTGGCTGAAGAATGGATGCTGCAGCATCCAACCAGCCCCCAAGCCCACTCAAACTAAAACCCGCCCGCCCCACGTGCGCGCACAACCCTCTTTCCCTGGAGTGCCGGTTCCTTGGAGCATGAATGCGAACCAGGCAGGGAGATGTGTTCCCTCCAGAGCCGTGAGCGCAGATGCTGTGGTGGGAGAAGTGACTGGTGCACACAAGTTTGGCTTCTGCCCCACTCCCTATGAAAAGGCACCGCCTTGGTCCACGGCAAACTTTCAAACTCGTGACATTTCCAAGACATTTTGTTGTGGAAAATCTCCCAGTTTTCCTTCTGTTTTATAACAGGGTAGAGGGAGGTCAAATCACTTTGAAAGCTCAAGCTTTTAAGGGTGTTTTCTCACATGTACATGCAGAACATTGTATTCTGGTTTGATGTTTTTCTTTCTTTTTTTCCGCTCTGCCAGGTGGTCAGGTAAAGCAGAGCAAAGGCAGGTCAACAGAAGAGGAAAAAATATGGCCTTTGGCGAGGGAAAGAGGGAGAAGGGGAGGAAAAAGGAAGGGAGAGAGAAAGGAAAAGGACAAGAAGTGAGTCCTGCAGCCCTCCTGAGACAGACTCCTTGTTGGCTGGGGTTGGGACCTGGAGGGTGGCACCTTGAATGGAGCTGGGGTGCAATTGCTGCCCATTTCTGGCGAGGTCTTGATGCTTCAGTTCTTCAGGGGAAGAAGGAGGAAAGAGGAACCTAACCTGCTACAGGAGGCACCAAGATGCATCCTTTCCGATTGGCGTTAACCAGCACTCATGCATCCTATGGGAATTGTGATCAAGGAGCATCCGGGAAGAGGCAGCGCGTGGGAGCAAGGGACTGATGCCTGAGCTGGGATGGCGCAGGACCATCAAGCTGAGCTGCAAACCCTCTGTTCCGGTGGTATTTCCCATTCCCAGAAGAGCATTCTGGTTTTCTAAGTGTTCCCCTGAAAAGCAACAAGATCCATCCCAAGAAAACATCCTGACTACCTCAGGGTTTTTTTGGAAAACATAAAGGAAAGAGGGAATTACGCCGCGATGTAAGCAGCTGAACTGGGATTCATAAAGCTGTTTAATTCAGGGATTTAAAAGATCTGTGTTTTTCCTGGAAAGACCATACAAATCAAGTGTCTGAACTAGAGTTACCTCTTCACAACCTGCCAGGTTTTTCTCCATTAATGAAACACAGCTAAAATATTCCAGTTCACCTTCTACAAATCTATTGTGGCATGTCCTGGAATCCAGCTCATGTCTATAAACGCATATACTATTATCTTTACTTCCTCCTGCTTATTGGCAATGGCTAGTAATCTTTCAGTTGTGGTATGCAAAGCCAAACATGAACCAGTATTTTCCATTATGGTTGTAATTTCGGCCTGTAATTTTATCACTCAAATCTAAATCCACTTCAGAAACACCATAAACTAATTGTCACAGAATAAACTTAAACTTCTGAGTGGTTTATAAAAGAGATTTAATAAAAGGAAAATAAAAAACAAATGTAAGCCATAATATTTTTGGCAAAAAGGTCAAATATTTCTTTATTTTTACCTCATTTGAATGCAAGAACCTGCTTCTTCTAAATGCACTCACAGCAGGTTTGTTTGTCTTGGATTACGCGGTAGCAGATCTAACATTTGTCCAGCGAGAGTTGTTTAAAAAAAAAAAAAGCAAGGTAAACAGATCAAATTGGTAGGCAGCAAAGATATCCTTGTTCTAATTTTTCAAAAAATATCAAATGCTAAGTGCTAACAATACGACCGTGTTCTTATTACACAGTTTAAGCCTTTTTCACAGTTTGCAAAACCAAACACTTCGCAACGCGCTGTAAGTTTACGTTAGGCCTCGATCTGAACGACTGCTGCTCAGCCTGCTTCACTTCATTCATATTAAGGAACAATATACAGAGGATATAAAGCGATCAACTGTGTTTACACTGGTGGAAAAAAAAAAAAAAGAAAAAAAGCCTTTCCATAAAAAGTAAACAGGGAATTTGGGTATGAACGTTAAAACTGCTGCTGGTCGATTGGGAAGGGAGCATTGCAGAGCCTCCCGGTACTGGGACGTCTGGGAAAGGCAAAGGATAACAAGCCCCTGAGTGGGATTTCCAGGAGTAACCCCAAAATAACCCTTGCACCCCACGCACGCCTCCAGATGTCCAACACACCCCTGCGCTTCCAGAGTTTGCAGGGGCGCTTGGTCTTTCGACGTCGACGTGCGAAGGTCTGCAAGCGACGCCTTTGCAGGGGGAAGGAAAAGGGGAGGAAAAAAAAAAAAAAAGCCCCACGTTTGTTCATAAAAAAAAATCTGCTTCAAAACTGTAGTGGGAGCCTGTTTATAATAAACCAACAAATGATATAGAGGCTGCTGTTTGGCACAGGAATGGCCTGGGAGAGGTTTGTATTACACTTCTCTCTCTCCGCGCTCACGGTATAAGGCAGAGCAGGCTGAAATTTATGTTCTCCTGGTACCGTCGCCCTGGCTATGCTGCTCCGGAGACAGTTCTGGCACAGCCCCTCGCTTGTGCTGTACACTGCCTCTCCCTGGATTTATTACCAGAGGTTGGGGTGAGGGCAGAGGGGCATTTCTGACTTCTTTATGGTGATAGAGGCACTTGAAGAGGCCAGGACAGGCGCAGATAAGTAGCCCCAGGGGCAGCTACTGACCACCGCCCTCCCACTTGTGCTTGTATTCGGGGCTAGCTTGGTTTTTAATGTAAGACCATCACCACAGCATCTGGGCTATGCGCAAATTTGGAGAGAAATGGGAAAACTGAGAATTACTTTCTCTTTGTAGTGTTTTTGGAGGTTTTGCATGCTCTCCTAGCTCAGCAAGCAGAGCTGTGTGATTCCCATCCATTGATCCTTCCATCCATTCATCCTATCTTCATCTTTTGGCTGGCAAGACATTTTCTGCCATAGACAGCCCCGGAGGGCTGTGTCAAACTGGCAAAGAACCAAGATGGGAAACCCAGACCTCCCCGGGATCTTCTCTCCCAGTGCCTGAGATGGAGCAGCCAGCCTCACAGACCACACTCTGCTACCTCTTGTTGCTTCCTTTGGATGCAGCAATTTCTCCATCACTGTGAGAGAATCGATGTGAAGAAGATACCTTGTGTCCTCCAAGTTTGAGGGTAGAAAAGCCAGGCACCAAAAACCAAAAAAAAAAGTTAGCCTCAACCTCTCCATCTCTGAATCATGCTTATGGAGGGGTATCTCTCACCCTTTGAGGAACGTTTCTGATCACAGTAGAAAAACTAGCTCCCAGAGGAAGCTGAGCATCCACCTCCCTGCGGTGTTTGAGACCAAAGCCAAGGCTATTAGATATTAGGAAAATATTTTTTACACTGAGGGTGGTGGAACACTGGCCCAGGTTGCCCAGAGAGGTGGTGGGTGCCCCATCCCTGGAAACATTCAAGGCTCTGAGCAACCTGATCTGGTTGGAGATGTCCCTGCTCCTTGCAGGGGGGTTGGACTCGATGGGCTTTAATGGTCCCTTTCCACCCAAACCATTCTGTGATTCCATGATTGTATGAGCCCAGGCAGCACGTGTGCTGGAGGTGCTGTGGATCTCCACCTCCCTTTGCAGAGCAGCAGCAGCTCTTCGGACCAGCCTTCCTGTAGGATTTCTGGCCATACCATTACCATGCTGAGTTTGGCAGCCCCAAAAGCCAAGCAGCCATGGGTCATGGTTGCCAAATCAATTTCCACCAGGAGTAGGAGAAACCTCTGACTGAAGCTGCTGAAAAGCTTTCTCCGTTAGGGTAACCACTGTAATGCCTTTTCCCTTTGCAAAATCCTTTGAGAAAGTCTGAATGAAGAGCTCTGCAAGAACTGGATATGACTATTTATTGTTGTTATTGTACAGAATTCACTCTCCACTGTCAGTGGAACAGTAGCAGTGTAAGACACAGCGCTGGAGTTACAATGTGTGCCTTGACCCCTACAAATTACTCCTCAATGCAACAGCCAGAAATCAGGCAGAGAAAAAAACAAAAGAGAGAAAGGTTTTTCAGTACAGATCTCACTGTCTGCTGCATACAAGTCACTCTTTAACATAATGCTTTTTCACCAGGGTACCACTCCCCAAATGACTACAAATTCTATGAGGTGATTAAAAAAGCATATAAATGCACATATATACACATCCTTACATACCCATACATATGTATACACAGAAAAAAAATAAATTATTTTTGATTGCCAGGCCACTGGCACCCCACCAGGGTTCAGTTCCCACCAAGATGGACAATTTATTTACATTTCTTCTCAGTACTATGGATTGATCTTTCCACCAGCAGCCCAACTCAGAGATACTTAGGTAATTTCTTTGCTTCTTCTCTTTCCCTACTTTCTTTTTGAGATGACAGTCACTTAGGACTCAAAACCAATCAGAACTCTTCCACTTATTAGGGCTTGATCCACTTCTGACATTATTTGATAAATTCTTCCTCTGGCTTACTGAAAGCCTCAGCGTCTGAAGGATACCGAGTTTTTTTAATCACTTTTTGTGCTTTATTGTGCATGTTTACCCTTTGCACATCACTCAGGAGAGGGACGCTGCTTGGGCTGTTGAACTTTGGGCAATAGCTCCCCGTCAGGCTCTTTTTCTCTTGGATTCTCATGATGTTGGGATGTCCCTCTGTTTGGATTAAAAAAAAAAAAAGGCTGTTAACGAGGTCAGTTGTTTAAGAGTAGTTTCCAGTGGGATGTATTTTTAGGTTGTTGTTGTTGATTTTAAATTACCACATCCCCACTGGTCTCAAATTGGATTTGGAATTTGCAGAGGAGACACTGTGGAAGAGGAAGGAGTGGGAATTTAGGATGAAAGATTTCTGGTGGTGAGGTGAGAAGGGGGCAACAAAGACCAAAAAGCAAGAAATGGAGGTGGAGAGCATCAGAGCGTCAGGGAGAAGGAGAGAGGAATAATGAACACAGGTGCCCTCTAGCCAGTGCCAGTGTTTCTCATCTCCAGCATCTCTCCCACTGGACTGAAAGTCCCCAAATTTAGAGATGGGCAGGGACTTCAAACCTGGCAGCCAGCCATGGTCCCGGGGTGAGTAATGCCGTGCCGCAGAGCTGCAGTGACCCAGGAGCCCCGCGTATTGGGACAGCCTGCATGGGGCCCCTCGTCCTTGCTCCACCCAGCACGTCGGCCGGGTCCCCCTCTCGTGCCACATTTGGACCAATAGCTCTGCAGCCGCCGCGCTACCAAACGTGCCCTGTGATCTGATTTCCTTTCATGGCCAGGTGCTTTTAATAACCCGCTGCCAACTGCAAGTGGTACTGCCACAAAATGATGCCTGGAATGAAAAGAGGAAAGAAAGAAAGGAAAAAAAAAAAAAAAAACAAGTCAATGAAACAGAACAGATAATTTTGCAATTTAATTTTCCGTCTTCTCTAATAATGGTACCAGTGGCATGCTTGATGGATGAAACTGCTACATACGGCCTCTCAAGATTAATTCCCCTCCCATAACTTCAGCCGTGATTTTCCAGAGCAGCCTTTTGGCTCCCTTATTCAATCTTCCCCTCGGTCCCTTCTCCAGCCTTCTCCTGCTTGCAAGAATGTTTTGGATCAAAGCCGACAAGGAGAATTAGACAGGGTGTAAGGGCTGGCTTTCATGTTTGCTGAAGAGACTCGAATCCTTTTCCTGAAGAAGAGCGGGGCTTTTATGTGGAAAACATCAGCAAAGGAGCAATCAGACCTGAATGTCCTCTGCTCCTTATCTGAGACTGCTGACTACTGCACGAACACGGCATATCTGCTCCTTCCAGGATCTCGAAGGATCTACATTTTTCACCATCCCGCTTGGGCAGAAATCTCTGAAGCCCATTAAAAGTTACACCGTAATCTGATCTCCATATTTTCTCCAGCCAGGAGATCTGGAATTTAAAGACAGGTTTTGATCTTATCTATTTTTTATCTGATGATGCTGGCTCCACCAAATAAGATTTATCTGTAAGGAAAATAATGCAATTAATGTCCCGACTGCCGAAGCCTTTATAGAGACCTCTCAGTTTTTGCTACTCAGCACGCTCCAATTAAATGTAACTCTGTAAACCTGAGCAAACCAAACCCTTATCTGCGAACAGGCAATGCTCCTAAATTCAATTTGTGGATTGGGTAAACCCTGTGGAAAGGGCTCAAATTTTCTTTGCTTTTTTTTTTGTGCGAAGGGGACACAGAGACACTGTTCTGAACACAACCCGAGTTCCTCTCCCCTAGCCTGGCAGGGAGCACGCATACCACTAACAAGTGCTATTACTGCATTTACGTCAGTGAAGAATTTTCTCCTTCTGGCATGCTCTCTGGCATCCCACAGCTGAAGGGGCTCCAGGAAAAAAAAGCAAACTTGCTGTTCTGACAGAGGGGCAAGGGAAACACGAGAAAGGCTGGTCCCCAAGCTGTCAAGGTGTGCAGCAATGAGCGTGCGCTGAGGGCCACAGTGGCCGTGGCTCACCCCAAGTGCCGGATCTAGCTGGGTCTCTCTCAGTCTGGAGGGATCAACCTAGTAGGGTGTCCAGATGTTTCAACATCTCCAAGAGATCTCCTCTGGAAAAAAACAAGCAAGGTCTTCCTCAAGCTGGGGGCTTTCTTAGTTCTCCAGTATTTTGGAGACCCCATGGAGTGCCCCATGCCACTCTTCAAGAAAGGCTGATACCTTGGTCCTGTTATACAAAGGGAGAAAGGAACACAGAAAAAGGATCCTTTTAAATATCAAGGCACTTCAGACCAGCGTCTTCCAACTGGGCAGCACCCAGCCCTCTCCAGACTCCTCTCCAGCTTCTCCTCCTTCGAGGTTCAAAAGTGCAGAGAGTTTGAGAGACCCACAGCAGCAGGAGCAAGGCTGGACTGGAAAAGAATAGAGGGACAATCTAGGGCTGCCATTCCTCTTCAAGCTGAGCAGTTTGTGATGCCATCCTGGGCATCACCCCCAGGGTTTCTCAGGAGAAGCAAGCCAGTGGCGGCACGTGGTGCGAAGGATCAGAGGGACTTGGTTAGAAGAGGTGGTTTCACAGAAAACAGGTTCACCGTGAATGGGTTCATTCACTGCAATTCTAATTTTTGGCTTTGCTTTTCTGTGCAAAAGCAAAACATCATTTCTGGCTGATCTCACCTGAATTATTTCCAAACTACTTTTCCTCTGAGTTATTTCGGTTTGGAACCAGTCTGAAAAAATTAATTGTGCACCCAGTCCTAGAGTTTTACTCTATCAGCTGGCTTCAGAGTTCCCCTAACTGCATTTTGACTGCAGCAACCTCCAAGATGGAAAAATACATTCCTGTCCTGAAATCCCTCTCAGCCTCTTGTTCATCCAAGGTATTAATGGGAAGAACTCCCCCCATGAAATAAAAAAAAAAAAAATTGCTTTGAAATGTCTACAGTCAGGAAAAACAGTGATCAGAAGAAAATACACACACCTGTTGGTTGCTATGTTCAACTACAGCACAATTTTTTTTCTTTTTTAAATTTCAAAAACCTCTGGAGAATTATCCTCTTCCTCCTTTCTGGATCACCTTTATCTAAGCCTACTTTCTCCACTTAAAACTTCATTTCGCAGGATTAATGTTACTGGCCTTTGCTTTACCTCTTTATAGTTGTTTCCCCTCCCTCCCCTCATTTTCTTTGTTCATGGAAGACCATCAACAAAATTCCCTCGTTGTTAGTGAAAGTCTTTTTTTGATAAACATTGCTTGGTATATACATCTTTTTGTTTAAAAATGGGAACGCTACTTAATAACAAACTCTGAGGCCTTAACATATGAGCATTGCAATCCTGGCTGGAAATAATTTACAACGTCTTTTCCAGATGTATAGGGCAGGGGCAAATCACAAATCCGCTTTGTTCACAACCTCTTGGAGTAACTAACCTGAAGCCATCGGCAATGGCCAATCCCAGATCTTCAGCTGATCTTCACATGGCCTTTAGTTGATCCCTGTTGATCTTCAGATTAGCCAAAGACTTCGTGGTAGATTAGGCAAGCCAAATCTGAGGTGACTGGCCATTCCTGACATGGGGAAAGATGACTTCGGGTTCCTCAACGTTGCTCAAGAAAGTAGTGGACAATGAAGATGCCACCCTTGGCAACAACCAAGCCTACCTAGACCTCTATCTGACCTTGCTTTCCTCTGATATGAACCTATTTATCTTCCCATGATTGTGGCAAAAGCTTTCCTGTGGATAAGCATGGCAGGAGCCCAAAACTTGCAAACACTTGCCCCATCCCACCTGGGAACAGGCTCGTAACACACCTCTGGGATGTGACTGGCCTTGCCGCTTCGCTAATCAAAGAGCTTGCCCACCGCGAGCTGAGGAAATCAGTTACATGCAGTAAAACTGAAATTTCCATTCCTTGTGTAAACACCATGTATCTCTCCAACGGTGTCCATAAAAATGCGGGAAAGTGCAAACTCAGCAGCTGGAATAGGCTGGGTACCTCCATGCAGTGAGCATATACCAGGTGGTCTCTGTCACGGGAGGTGATTTATGCTAACTCTCTCCCTCTTGGGCTGCTTTTATTTAGTTAGTGGGAGTTTGACAGCCCAGAGGTCACAGACACTCCAGTCACTAGTGGTTTCTCTACTGAAATGGAGAAATGCCTTTATGGAGGGGAGGGGGGGAACAGGATGGGACGGGGAAAGAAGAACCGAGCTGAATGCATGCTAGTGTCAACCACTGGAAAAACAGCAGGTCCATAAATAGTAAAGGGTTTGGAAGACGAGGGGCGATGAATAGTGCCTTAATCACAAATGAAATGTCAAGGGAGGAGGGGGAAGGGGCTCTCTATTTATCCTCTTTTGCATGACCCTCTCTTCCATGACATTTAAAACCAGGGAGACAGCATCCTTGGGGACCTCACAATGAATTTTTTCTACGCATCCAAGGAAGGAGCCTGTCCAGGCTTCTCACAGCTTTTCTTTTCTTTTTTTTCTTTCTTTCTTTTTTTTTTTTAAGCTATGTTCAACTAATTTTTTAGAAAATGAGTTCGTGACACTGCTCCTTTCTTACTACTGCCTCTTTGTTTGGACTTGTGCAAGACACTTAAGATAAATCCTTACCTCAGTGTAACCAGGCTGCGGGAGGGCATAGGGAGAGCAGCCCTCTCTGAGACATCAGGGGAAAGAGGAGGAGCAAGGAGGAGCATCACATCCCCAAGGGCTCAAACACAGCTGAGGTCCTGTACATCCCTGAGATACAGCACCTCAGTTGTGCTGTGGTAGAAGGATGCATCTCACGGCCTTACGCCCATCCAAATGGGAAGTGAGAGCTCTTTGTTTAAGCCCAGATGGAGGAGGATTGGGTGCCTGAGGTCTGCCTTGCCAAGGGCCGCGTAGTAAAAGTGTGTGTGCTCTCAAGCACCCTCCTGAAATGAAACCCTGATGATGCTCTCCAGCTGCTCCAGCACACTCCTGCAACAGCACTTCTGCACCCTCACTCAAGGACCACGCCACAGATAATGTGGGTCTGCAACAGCTCCTATCTACGTGCCTGCTTTTAAATACAGGAACAGCATTAATTATCATCAGTACTCCTGATTTACTCAGCAAATCAATGGAAGAACAACTCCAAAAGCCTTAATACTCAAGCCAGTTTCTTTTCCTCTGAGACTCAAAGCCTGGGACCTGAGGCATTGCTACGCCCTCACTTTCCATGTGCGGCACATGTTCCTTTTAACTTTGTCTTCATTAGAAATGCATAATTTGTGATCTCAGCAGTACCTCCACACAGAGCCAGGAGTAGTGCTATTGGCTTTCGTGGAGCTACTCTGGATTTACATCAAGGTGAATGAGCTCAGTCCATTAGCCTCCCTGGCAAGCTCCCTAGAACACAGTTAAAATTTAATCTGGTCCCTGAAACGCTGTAGTTTTAGCCAATGGCTTCCCCTCCCTACTAGGCTGTGTACATCAAGGTCACCAAATCCCAGATGTATGCCAAAGGCCTGGGGGTCATGGTTTGATTTCACACTGGACGTTTTATTACTAGAAGGAAAATAGTCTGAGTCTTATTTACTAACTTTCAAGGCCTAGGATGCAGGAAGCTGTTCGGTTCAGGTTTTTCTTGTGTGACAGATTGGCTTTTTCATACATCTGCTGATACAATGCTCAAGGATAATTTGACTTTCCTTGGGGAAAATCAACAGCTGGAAAACTTACAGAAAAAAAGAAGTTTTCCCAAGAAAAACTCCCCTCAAGTTCATAGGAAATTGCAGTGACCTACAAAGCACAGAATGAGAGTTGATTGGGCTGGAAGGGTTTGAAACATCCGCTATAGCTAATTCTTCCCCAAGGAAGAAGTGACTTTGCCTGCTTTGTGAAAGAAACCTGCTCTATGGGAGGGATTTGGACTTTACTCTCTGGGCAGTCCCTGTGCAGCCGATGGAAAAACTTCTGAAGGAAGAGTAGCAGAGAAGCAGAGGAATGTTATCTGGCTGAATTGGGCGCTTCTCTCCCAGGAGTGTCACAAAGGACCAATGGGCACCCATAAACACTGGAAGATCTCATGATAAAGCGGACTTCATCCATGTAATCCCATTACAGAGGACCTGCTGGATGGTCTGTATCAAAGGAAGATAGGGAACAGATGAAGGGAGATCTCCGAAAAGAACACCAGCATTTTTGGGGGTGGCGAAGGGGTCACTGCCACCTAAAAAGCTAATGAGAAGTGTGATGCAAAAGCAACACATTACCATTACGCTGCAGAAATGACTCAATCCGTGCGAACAAGGGCTACTCCTTGCTCTTGACTTATGGACATCTCTCCTGCTGATGCCATCATAGGACCCCAACCAGATCCTACAGAGAATAAACCAGTGTTGCGAATCTTATTTCCAATTTGGGATTCTTTACTCACACTCTCAATATTCATCCATAATGTCATGACTTGTCTGCTTTTGGCCAGAAAAACGGTGGAAAAAATATGGATCGTATTGTTATAAAACATATAAGTTTCATGACTTACTCAGAGCCTAACTCTGGTGTGATTTCTGAAAACTGAGCAAATTATTAAGATACTCAGTATGCACTTTAAGCTCGTTATAAGCAGTCGGTTAAAAAAATCTTGTCCGTACGTGTTTTTTGCTCAATGAGGTGTTAAATAGGAGATGCCCTTTAAACAAACTAATCCGTCCACGAGAAAATATACAAAAGAAAGGCTCTGGAATGACATTTACCGCTCCCCAGGCACGTCAGAAGCACCGCCTGTCTTCTCACTCGCCATCGCCGAGGGAGAAAAGGATGAAGTGGGAAGGTCTCCGACTTAGCAAAACAGCTGCCGCAGACTTAAAAGGCGAGTGGCAAGGTAGAGAGGTCTGACTGAGATCACAGGCACTTCTGGGCAGATAGGATCTCCGGGAAGCGAAGACAAGGTGTGAGAAGTCTGTTCTTTCTCGTATCATCGCAAGGGCTCTTTTTTGAAGATAAGCCCATTTCAGCGGAGGAGGGGGATGTCTTTGCACTTCAAGGGCGGGCGCGTTTCCACCTCCCCTCTGTTTGTTTTCTAATTTTCTTTTCACTCTCACATCGTCTCTTCGTGACCCCCTCTCTCATCGGCATCACCGCCACCTCCTCGCGGGGCCCCGCAGACAGGGGTTAAGAGGCCTCGCAAGGGAAGGGAGTTTTACAGCAGGGTCTGGAGGAGACAGGCAGGGGTTCAGGTGGAAGCGACGTGGGGGAGGAAAGGCACGGAGGGAAATGCCGGGGCACCCAAGCATTCTTTGGAGCAGCGACCACCGCAGTGATGGACCACGGGAGGGGTTCTGGCTCACCCTCATGATTCCTAAGCACCATCCCCACACAACTCAGGTACAGAAGCAAACTATGGCAAGGGAACCCAAAAGAAACTCAGAGAAACACCCAGAAATGGAGCACTTTATCAGGCAACCAGCCCAGTGCTCCTTGTGAGGAGGTCTCCCACCTAGTTTCATTCAAAACCAAAGCATTGGTCATCTTCTTCCACCTCTCTAGACCAAATGGGGCTCTTGACTTACAGTCTTTGCTAGTGGAAAATCCTACAGCATTCCCCAACTTTATGAAGCAGCAGAGGGAAATCTTGCAAACCGTCCATGGGTTAAAGAGTGCTGGGTTTGCTGAGAGCCCCAAGGATGGACAGCTAGCAGCAGCAAGCCTAACTCTGCCAAAATCAGCCACTTCTGCTAAACATTTTGGTTCAGGGGCCTTCTGGAGGTTTGGTGCGTATCAAAAACAATGCTTTCGTGTCCATGTGATGTTCAAACTCAATGCAGTGGCACCCAAACCAAAATAGGAGGGAGAAATCTCGGTGTGGCTTGCCTGTGCCATGCTGGATACACCATGGAGTTGTTCACACACCACAAAACCGAACTCAGAAAACAAATAAGCAAAGAGAACAGAAGGGAGCATTGCCAGGGAGGAAGAGGGGAAACGAAGTGGGAAAGGTCAGTAATTTTCCACTTAACTCAGCCCGTGCCTCCTAACCCCACTCCTCCGATCCCCCTTCTGATCCCCTTACCTACAAACCTGGTAATATCATCACTTTCATCAGCTCTTCCTTCCTCTGGGTCTAATATTTTATGACACAAATGAGAGAGTTCAGGGTTTTATTAGCAAAAAGGGGGGGGATTTCAGGCTCCGAACATCACCCGGAGCCCCCTGCCGCCGAGTGGGGACCTGCTGGGGGGCTGTTGCCCGTGTCAGGTTGTTGTACAAACATTACCTCCTGCAAATCCCTGGCTTGGTCACCAAGTCAAGCAGTGGAGACAGTTTGCCCAGTAGTTTGACCTTTCACCTCCCCTTTACTAAATAGACCTAATTACTGCGTTTGTCTGTCATTTAAGCAACAAATGACTCCATTGAGGTCATCTGAGGGAAGCTGGAGTTCTTAGCTGTCATCTCAAGAGAGCTCAGCTAATTTTATCCTGCTGGGGAAGAAAGCCCTGTGAAATTTTGTTGGAAGGTTCGGTTACAATTGCTGTTTCCTGGGAAGGGTTTGGTGACACACTCGCTGCTGGAGAGAGCAAGCTATACCCCCACCAAATGTCCCTAGTTCACAGTTCTCTGCAGTTTCCAGTGTTCGTAGGGGTTACCCTAAAATTATTGGGACCACCTACAGCAAAGGAAATAATAAGAATAATTTTTTAAATATCTGTCATTTTATTTTCTAAATCTGATTTTTTTTTTTCTAAATTGGAAATGTTAAAACTCCCAGGGAGCTGACCACCTTTTTTTTCAGCCAAAAGGAGAGACAGAAACTATAGATGCATTTGTTTCTACAATGGCTCCTCCAAATTTTTCAGTACTTGCAGTTCTGTTGAATCCCAATTTTGTGCTTTGTGGGTAACATGCAATATATAGATTAAAGCGGTTAAGCCTAGAGAAATCTCAAAGAAACTGAAACATGTGCAGGGAAGGACCAAGCAAACCCGGCAAATGGTAGTGTTTGCCCTCTGCCTTTATACATAGTGATCTCAAAATTGATTGTGGGGAGATAAATATACCTATCTACACACGGAGTCACAGAAAATACTCTGCATACATGTACACAGATTTGTATAGAAGTAGGTTTAGAAGGGGCGTAAAGGAGGTCACCTTGGCTACCTTCAGTTTGATCAGCTCTCCAGACCCATTCATGAGAGAAGTGAGCCTGGCTTATCTTCAGCCCCTTTCCTCTCCCAGCAGTGGAGACCATCAGATTCTCCAGGCCAGATTCTCCAGATTCTCTCCTTGCACACCTCTCCTTGACAAAACCAGTATATCTAAGCTCAAGTGCAAGAAAAGCACAGGGTTCCTGCTAAGAGACATTTAGACAAGCTATACCAAGGCTAGTCCTTCATCTCTTTTACATCACCCCTCTCATCCCTGGCCTGGGTGTATCCCTGCATTTCCAGCTCCCTTCCCTCCAGAATATCTCTACAAAGGATATTTTTTTCCACCCTGCCCCTTCAGCTGCATCTCCCTTCTCTGTGCATCTCATGCTCTGGCTCTTCTCTGCTGCACCCGATGGCAGCTCCCTGTCCTCACCTCACAGCCCAGTCCTGCCCCTGCCCTCCTCTGTCCTTCAGATGTAAGACCTGGCCTCTGGATCCCCTGGGAGCCCACCTCCATCCCTGCCTTACCGAATTTGAACAGGCACCTCCCCATTTTCTCTCAGGCTCCTCCTCCATGTGTGAGGGGTCCCCCTTAAACATCTGCAAAACATCTCCAGCCTCCTCAGCCCCCTCTGTAAACCTCTCCAACACCATGGTGCCTTAAAGACAAAACAAAACATGACAGCAGCCCAGATTGTTGTCGTTCCCATCGTGCTAATATCAACTGAGGGCTTCCTCCCACTGTCCCTGTCCGTTTCCATCCATCTACGGTCTCTCCTCCAGGCTCCACTCCACCTTCCCAGCAGCTTGAGCCAAGGGAGCTGCAAGGGCTGCTGAGCCTCTGCCGCTGGCAAAAAGTCACCTCTTGGGCCACCCCAGGGCAAAAACACCTTGCTTGGAGCTGATGGGAGGGATGGGAGCCCTCTTCGTCCAAATGGGAGCAAAGATTGGCTTTTTATCCCAAGTTTCTTGGTGCCTGGCTGGGACAAGCCGACGGTGTGTGAAAACCCAGCGAGGGCTGGTGGATCGGCAGAGCCCGTTGCACCATCAAAGAGGCGAACACCCACGGCCAAGGTTTGAAAGGCGAGAAGATGGTGAATGACGCGGGCACGCTCCGTGCTCTAATTCAGCCCCGTCTTTCAGCAGGGCTTAGATTGAGTCCATCAAGCCGAGATCTTTTTCTCCCTCTTTTCACTCCCTCCCTCTGCTGACACAGGCGTGCGTCGCTCATGGTGTGTGTTATCAGCAAAAAGAAACCCTGCAACAAGGCAAAGAAATAGTCAGGCTGATTGAGAGACTAAAAGTCTGATTGTATTTGTGCTTCCTGGGTAGGTGGGTCCCAGGGAGTCTCCCAGGGATTTATTTTCTCTCTGTAAGCAAAAGTTTGCTCCGTCAGAGCCACTACAGAAACTGTTGAAATAACCTTGCGAGGTTATCCTAGCCTGGAGGTGGGAGCTACACTATGTTTCCTGTAAAGGGTTAAACTGGAACAAAAAAAAAAACAACAAAAAAAACCCCCTTATCTTGTGGAGTTTAGCAGCATCTCAGAAGCAGCAGGTATTGGAGCATGTCACACCCCATCCCTATGTGAACATGGCTCTGCGGGGATGGCTGTGTCCCCCATTACTGCTGGAAAAAAAGTTTTTGGGATGGAGAGGGGAGCCCAAGTGAAATACACCCATTCACCACGAGTTGCTGGCTTGAGTTTTTCGTGTGCAAATAACAGAAGCAGGAGAATAGAAAAGGAACGTCATCATTACCGCGTTGCAACATTTAAATAAACATAATTTGTTATGCTCAAAGGACATTTTGATGAAAAGGTTAATGTTGTTACAGGTGGTTAAAGGGCTCTAAAAGCCTTATATCACTACGTGGGGCGAAAATGTATAGAAAGAGACAGCGAACATTTTAATAACATCCTCCTTAGCTCCTTCACTGACAGACGCCCTGTTTTGGTAGAGCGCAGGCAATATTTTAAGAAGGTTGAAACACCTTCAAATTAATAGCTGCTCATGTGAAACAGAATGATTTTTTCCCTTTTTCAGCCCATGTTTTTTTCTTAACCCTCAAATTTTGTCTCCTCCCTCACCTCTTCTCCATCAGCCACCGAGCAAAGCATTTTGGAGCGTACGCCATGGGAAAGCGGCAACACCTACAAGGGCCAAGTTCTCCTTTTCCATCTTAACGAGATGACAGATTTTGTTTAGGTTTTGGCATCTCTGTGCTGACAAAAGGGTTGGTCCTAACCGCTGTGCTTTGGTACCGTGTTTGGAGAGACGCTAGAGGAGGTGTCAACACCTCCCAGGACAGGAATGGGGAAAAGAAGAAGCATATAAAAATATTGCCATGTTCTTTAAAAAAAAAATATTTGAGACAGTTGCAACATCTTACCTGGTTCTTGCACCATCTTACCTAGACCTTGCAACCTCTTACTGAGTTCTCAGCACGTCTTACTTCGAGAGCGTGCATGTACAACGGCAGCTACCGCAAGCTCCGGAGGCTCGGACCGAAGGCGTGAGGTCTGTGTTTGTTGTGGAAAGGGAGAAGGAGGTTGTTTGTTTGTGGAGACAGGTCAGTGTGTGACCATCGCGCACAAACCTCAACTGTGAGCCAAAAAGCCCAACCCAATCAGGGACCGTTGTGTTTTATTGATTTGTATTGAGGACAGACAAAATCAACTCAAGACATACTTTTCAGGAAAAATAAATATCTATGGGAAAGAATTGTCAGGGAGAAAAAAGAAATAAAATAAAATAAAGAGCGTGGTGGAGTCTTTGAGCCAAGCAGTGGGAGCGCTGACCTCCTGCTGTCTGTGTACCCTTCCTGAATAAATATTTCTGTCATGCACAGATAAAAGATTATTTTTATAACAAAATTAGCTTCTCTCCAGTGCTCCGCTAGTTTTACTGTCCAGGCAAAATGCAGAATTTCAGTTGCTCTGCATTGAATGAGTTTGTGAAATATCCTGATGCTGAAAAATTAAATGAACAGGCTGATAAGAAAGTGAAAAAGAGATTATCTATGTATTTATATTTTTCCCCCTTCCATAAATCTATGATTGCTGCTGTTGCCTGGCCTTATGTTTGCCTCTTGCCTCAGCATTGGTCTAGCACCTTTGATGGATGCACAGGTCAATCCTGAAATGCGCTGACCTTGGGCTGTGCTGCCTCTTGCACGTCCTTCCCACCCCCACCCATCCCGCGTGCTTTGAGGTGGACTTTTTTTTCCATTGTGAAAAAAAAGTGTACTAAAAGCTGAAGCAAAGGACACTGGCTAGCCAACAGCCTAGCCGAAAAACGCAGCCCATCTCCAGAGGAAGCTGGTGAATGTTACCATTAACGTTGCTGGCTCTGATTTATAGATTGTTCCAGCTGAAGACTATTTACCCCATTTCCTCATTGTTGTCTCCTCCTAGCCATGTATTAATTAGATCCAGCTACTAGCAGCACACCTCTAGTTTCCTTAAGATTGCGCTTGAGATACTTTTGAGTTGGTTTTTAGTAGACTGGTGTCCTTTTAAACTCCCTTTACCCTTATAAACCTTTTGCAAGCCAGAGAGGCAACAAAACCTGGTGCTGTTCTCACACGCACGTAGCCACAGAGGCAGTGGTCACCCATCGTGGCTTCTGTGGGTTTGCCTTCGGTAAATAAATGTCCTTCCCTCAACATTTGAAGCATTCCCAGCGGAAGAGTGAGGTAACGTTATTTCGTTATCTAAAACAACCGGCGAGTTTTATAAAGGACGACCTCCGTGTGTCTGTGTATACACAGACACACACGCACATGCGAGCAGAAACGTACATGAAAGACCCCGTTATGAGTTTCGAACTTGGGTAAACCTCCTGTAGACCTCATTAAGATTTGGGCTGGACTTGGCTCCGAGGTTCAAACTCCATCTGCTCCCCTCAAAAGATCTTTGTTAACCGTGTTTTCATGTCATGGGGCTGAGGAAAGCTGATCTAGAGAGATTTTTTTTGGCCCTGGACTGCTCCCATTCTCCTTTTTAAATCTGGGGTAAATCAAGAGCAAAGCGGGTCTGGCTTTACTGGGGTGTGTTTGCAGTCATTAGGAGCCACTTTGAGTGGTGTAAGGCTGTAGGAAAGCATTTTCTCTCTTCCCCACACAGTGAGGATTTCTGATGGATTTCGCTCTGCTTGAAGCCTTTTTCACCCCTTCAGATTCAGCACAGAGGACAAATCCCTCCAGGGGAAAAAAAAAAGAAAGAAAAAAAAAGAAAACCCAGAAAAGTTGCAGGATTGCAAAATCGCAACTGGTTTGGACCTGTCGTTGGCCTCTTCTACTTCTCATCCCCCTTCCTTATCTCTCCCTCTGCCCTTTCCCTTCCCCTTTAAACCGCAGGGAGCAACACTACGGTCATTCATCAGTGTCTTGCGGGCATTTGTGTCTCCTCAGCCCTCCTGCACTGCCTTTCCATCCCTAACCACCCACAGCCCTCGCTTCCCCCCCCACGCCAGAATCCCCCATGGGCGAGGAAGACGCCAGGGTCTTTGCCAAGCCCCCCGTGGCCGGTGTCCCAGCGAGGAGCGGGCGGCTGGGCTGCGCAGTGGGGCGCGCACCACTGCTCTCTTCTGGAGAATTATATATTATATTCTGCCTATTTACAGGAGCAGTAAGGTTTGGTTTTTTTTTTTCTCTAGATTAAAAGCTGGAGACAAACCGATAAGAAAAAAAAACAATCTCATATTCGGCTTTAAACGATGGGTGTATTGCATTTTGTAATAAATTAACTTCTCCTCTCCCAGCCTTCAGTCAAGGAGCGCCTTGTGGTATCTTGGTCGGGTTTGAAAAATAAAACTTGATTTCATTACAAAGAGCGAAACCACAGACAAGATGGTGTTGTAATTGGAACCGAGGAGATAAGGGAGAAAGTAATCCCAGATGCGCTTGGGGTGGGGGGGTGGCGGTGTGGGGAGAAAGCAGGACCTAAATCAGGTTTAAACAGATGTTCCGATGTCTGGATTTTGCCAAACATTTCATATTCAAAATGTCCGGGGGTTTTATTTGAACCTTGTCTCCCCAGATGGGAAAAACCTGTTGAGATCACATAAAAGCATCAACCTGCCTTTTTACCAGCACATGACCCCAAGGACATACGTATTTTTTAAAATCTGAAGGACTTCAATTAGCTCCTTTTACTTTGTCATGTGGTTGCTGTTGTATTTGAGAAAGGTGGATCAAAATTTTGGGGCACTGCTGCTCTCAGCTGAGGACAGCAGAAGTAGCAGGAAACAGAGAAGGAAAAAGAAGAGGCTCTCCTCGCTGGGCTGTAAACGCGCAAGAGATAAGATTTTGTTATCATGCAGCTCCAGGGAGGTTTAGATAAGGTCGTGGGTGATTTAATAAGATCCAAGCTGAACTTCCAGACTCTCGGAGAAGTCTCTATCTTTTTAATTGCCCTGGGGAGAGGAAAAATTAACAATTTCATTCATTTTCTTTAAAGTATGGCAAAGCTTAATATAGGTATTGTTATTTATATAACCTCAGGACTAAATCATGTGATATCTAGTGGCTATAACTTACAAATGAATATCGCAGCACGAACAACCAGATGGACGCGTTCAACCGCAGTACGTAAAACGCTGGCAAAAACCAGACCCGCAGCAGAGGCAGATAAGGGGGTGAAATACCGACCCTGCTAAAGTGAGCGGCAAACCCCCGCGACCCAGAGAGGACCAGAAACCCGCCCGCCTCTGCCCCTTATCACTGAGGCAGGGACAGATTGAGGGGTAAAACCCTTCAGGTTGAGGGATGCTCCTGGAGCTGTGGGTCTGGAGCACAGGGCTCGCCACCCATGGCCAGACACGGCTTTTCAGCCCCCTCTTCCCTCATCCCTTCCTGCTTTTGAAAGGAAAGGAGTTTTTCGCTTGGGTAAGGGCTGTCAGGGACAATGGAGGAAGGGTTTTAACCTTCAAAATGGGGTTTAGAAGAGGGAGACGGCAGATTCCTCCCCAGAAAGGTGATAGGAGACCCAGATAAGGTGAAATACAGGGGACCTGCAACCTCTTTACACACTCCGAACTCCTCCTGATGGTACTAATCTAATATTAGAATATCTAAACCACTACTGTCTTCTGTTCATAGAGCACAACATACAAATGCACACAAACACACACATGTATGCATACAAAAGCAGGTACAGCTCAATTTATTGGTTTATTAGAGCATTGTGGTGATGCAAGTCAGGATTCATAAGTACAAGCTCAGGCTCATGATGAAAATTTGGCTGCACACTGGCACTATTGTTGACGGAAGCCCCAAGTCCTGTTCCTCGCTTTGTCTCCGCCTGAGTATCTGGGTATTATCTTCTCCACGCTCTTAACGTCGTTGTCTGTAAAATGGTAAAAATTACCTTTGCCTACCCGACCCTTAGTTTACACAGTTACATGCTGCAGCTCACCCTTTTTCCACTCAAAAAGCAGCATTTCTACTTCAGATCGTGTCTCCTTGTGAATCAAAAATGAAATAACCCAGCAGCCCTAAATGTATTTCTAATTTCCTTCAAATAAACCATTTTGCTATGTCTGGAAAGTATATTCTTAGGAGGAAAGTAGGGAGGAAGAGCTATCAAGGTATTTCTTGATCTCTTAATTTCATATTCATCCTAAGAATCTCTCTTTTTTTTTCTTTAAATGTTTTCTTTTTTTCCCTTCTCAGATTCCTTTTATCCAGATGATCTTCCTTCACCCACACCCAGCAGTAACTTTAAAAATTTATGTTTTTTCCAAGGAATATCTGTAATATCAACACCATCTAAAGACGCACACAAAGCACTGCACACAGCAGGTACCCAGAGAAGCTGCCTACGCTTAAAACCTGTTTTTTCTTAAGTAGAAAACTCCGTAAATACAGGTCAAAGCTGTACTTTGTTAATGGTAGGAGTGCAACCTGGGTGTGAATGCTCGCTCTGAAATTCTTTGTAATCCCAGCAGGAAACAAATGTCATGTCGGAGGGGATCAAAAAGACAAATTGCTCCTACGTTTGCAATCAAGGCTGCGTTAGACTGACGAATCCAAAAGCACAGAGTGTAAATTAATAAAAGCATGGCCAGGACTTGCAAGCAGATGCATGATACTGACACTGCGTTTAGCTTTTCCAATTAATTAAAAAGAGAGATTAATCAGAACGCTGTTCCAAACACATGGAAATCAACGATTCTCTTTCATTTCCATCGAGTTTGGTCAAGGTCCAGTTATTTAAAGAACAAATATCCACATTCCTGGGGCAGAGGGATCTGCGGGCATGACATCATTTCTCAAACTGCCGAAAAGGTGCCGTTCGCTTTGTGCTGTGCTGGTTTTTGAAAGGCATTTGGAGAAGCTCGTTGCTTGCCTCTTGAATTTTAGCACTCAGCTCATAATTATTATTGAGACCATGCAGGTTGATTTATTTTTTTAATTAACAGGAAGAGGAGCAAACCCTCCGTGCTGCAAGCAAACACGCGAGCGGCAGAAGAAACCGTGTGGCCGCATCTCTCATTGTGATGATGGGAGAAAATGGATTTGCAGTGATACCGAAGGCAAAGCTTACCTGGCCAAAGGAAGAGCATTAAGTGTGATAAAACATGGACCTTTTTGGGGTCCTGGGGCCAGGAGGCTGGCCGGGCTGAGCCCTGGAGTAATTATAGACACTAAGGGTGTGGAGGGGAAGGAAACCAAGCTATATCCAAGTTGCACGTTAATAAATACGCAGGAGGTTATTCTCCTGTTTGAACGCATAAATCTTCCGTGAGCGGTCTGTGTGCGCCTGGAATGCAAGGAGCTGGGCTGAGCCAAGGCGAGTCTTGTCCAAATTTCACTACTTTCCAAACGATGCCTCATTTATTAGTGTAGGCAGCTCCGAGTCTCCGGGGATTAACGTCTTGGCCGCCCAGAGTGATTAGATTGGAGATCAGGAGGAGCCCCGCAGTCTGAAGCTAGAAGTGCTTCATTCAGCAGCCGCGGGGACTGCGGATGCAGAGCAAACTTTATTTTTGTTGAACGGCAGCACAGAGCACCTCTGAAATGTTCCACACCAAAATAAATCCGAGTTGCTCTTTTCACATCGGGTCTGAGGCAGCCGAGCCAGCACGGGTACTCACGCATTGATTGTGCAAGTTAGCGAGATAACAGATTATTGCTATCTCTTTTCAATGATAATTTCACTTAAGTGCTAATTATTGTTAGCACTTTTCATCACGGTCGCTTGATGTATTTTGCAAAGAAAGCTTTGGCTTTGCAAATATTTAAGCAAAAGAACGACTCCACCAACTTCAGCTGGGTAAAATTATTAAAGTTAAGTAAATGTGCAGGAGGAGGGCTTAAATAATCTAGGGTGAATATTCATTCTGCGTAGTTTATTCAATGGGTTTCACTCTCTCCTGCTCCTGGGAGGACCACGAGCAAAATGCAGTTGCTCTAGATGTGTGGATAGAGCAGGTGAGTGAACGTCTCCTGGAGTTACTCTCCCATCACCTTAGCACAAACGCCAAGCCCCTGAGCTGGGTTGCTTGTGATCTGGAGACTCAGCTGCAGGTTTGCCCCCTGCTTCACCAAAAGCAAGCGTCTTCCAGCAACACATCATCCTCCCCATAAACATCACATTTGGTATTAGTGGGTCTTCTGGAGATGAAACTTGTTTCTCACTTTTTTTTTCCTGTTACTTAATCCAAAATCAACCCTGTAAACCAGACCATGCACAGTGCCTCCCTGGCAAGAAGCTTCTTGATACGTAGCAGAGTGCTGAAAGAGTTAAAAGCTCCATTTGCAACGAAAAGGAGAGAATCTCCACTTAAACCTTCCTGAAAATAACCCTGAGCCCTGATGCCATCAGCTAGACATATTATATGTGCATATATTTGAGGTACCTTGGTTTGGAGTGTGGTCATACTCTGTATTCTGCCCGGATCTCTTGATTTTCAGCAGATAGCACCACAACAGGAAATTAATAAAGCTGAGGTTATCCGTTACCAAATCAGCTGCAAACGAAATCTCATTCTATAATTGCAAGAAAACCTATCCGACTCCTTGTTTAGTGCTCAAACTTAGCTGGAAGACACTAAGCGTAATTCTATGTTATAGATACACCAACTTACTAGCCAAGACTTGGGGCTAAAATATTTTCCTCTTTTTTTTTTTTTGTTTGTATAGGAGGGATGAGAAGGGGACGGGATGGGAGGAAGGAGATGGCTCCTGAATCCCCTGGCAGTGCCATCTGAAATCAATTGTGCCACAGATTTTCCAGGTTTTTGTGGGACCCTCCTCGAAAACAGAAGAGAAGTTACCATAAAATCATTACAAAGACTTCCATAAAGCCCGGCTATGATTTAAGAACATCCTGTTAGGCAAGGAGGGAATTTTCAGAGGTCCAGCAGAAGCCGGTGCCTCCCTCACCCTTGAGCAAATCTCCTCTGCGGGGCTCTCACAAATGCCCCGGAGCAAATCTCTCTGCAGGCTGCTCACCCTTCTGCAACTATTGTTTTATGTCTGTGGGCAAAGGCAGCAAAAAGAAATATATTCCTGCTTGTTGGCCATCCTACCCCTCATTGGGGGTGAAACCTGCCCTCCCTAGAGAAGCTGATATCCAGAGAGAGTTTGTATTTTTGGCAGAGGGGAAGGATGCTCAGCAGGTACCATCCCAGCGTCAATCAGCCACCGGGGCTTCACCAGGCAACTGGCCTTGGTATATCCTAAAGCCTACACTTGCGTGGAGCGTGGAGGCGGCAGTGACTGGAGAAGGCATGGGATGCGCCCCTGAAGGTCGTTCTCTGTCTTATCTTGGGGTGGTGGCAAGTAAGGTCCCCTCCGAATCCCAGCTGGGCTCGTTGCATCCCGCCCTGGGGTCTTGGGAATCCACAAAGGTTTGATTCATGGAAGGAGGGATGGGCACGTAGCCTTTTGACTCTCCTTTTTGGGTAAGCATCCAACAAGCGTCGAGGGGATAGGTGCGTACGTGTGCTGCCACACATAGCTCCGTGCCCCAGAATAGGACTCTGGAGCTAAAAAGAAGCACACACACACACAAAAAAAAAAAAAAAAAAAAAAAAAAAAAAAAAAAAAAAGAGGATTTTTTTTTTTTGACATTTTTCCTGCTAATCTCAGGAAACCGTCCCAAATTTCCACTGCAAGGTAACCCGCTCCAGTTCACCGGGGAGAGGAAGTTTAAAGCAGACAGCTTGTCCCCAGTCTCAACCACACACACGGACACAGGGACACATGGACACGCACCAGAGGAAGGCACTGGATACCATAAAACAAGGCAGCTGAGAAAGGGAAAAGAAGTAGCAACATTGTTGGCCATTAATAGCTCTTTTCAGCCTGAAATGTAGGTCTGTGATTGTTAACAAACTGTAATAGGAACAATCGGTGCCTCCAGCAACGACAGAAAAGCAGCAGCAGAAGGGCCAGATCTAAATTTACATCTCCCGTTTACTAGAAAGTGGTTTTTGTAGTGGGAACCCTTTCAGCATTGTTTCAGGACGAACTCTATTTAGTCCCTCGCAGGAAAAGCAGGTCCTAGGATTTCCTCACAAGTTACAAATAGATCCCCCCAGTCCCAACTCCCAGTTAATTCGCCGCTTCAGCCCCCAGCGAGGTTGCAGGAGGAGTCATTTGGCACTGGATTTCAGCCCATGGATAATTAAGGATGACATTCTTCACACGCGCCTTTCAGGCAGATTTTATTTTATTTTGTGTGTGTGTGTGTGTGTGTGTGCGTGTCCTCTTGAGAATTAGGACATTTTTGGATGCAAGGAAGAAAAGGAGAGGGAGGAGGAAAGGGGACCTGGGTGTTAAGTGATAAGCAATTGAGCTATAGCTGTGTTCAAGCCCGTAAGAGCAAAAGATCTTAGAAATACGGAGGCGGTGGGAGATTTTTGGTGCCAGGCTCCAGGACAGATGACACCGCTGCACCGCATGCTCTCCTTGGAAGACGATTGTGTGTGTGCTACGTAAGATGCTTTCCCAGATCCGTAGCATCATCAGCGCATCCCAAGAGGCTGCTAAATAAGCAGTGGCTTCCACCTGGAGCAGGGAGGACTCCTGTCATCACACTTACTTTAGTTCTCCGAGCAAACAAAAAAAATAAAAAATCCTGGCTTCGCCACTTTCGGCGGCTCATCTCTGAAAGTAAAATGCGGCGTTGACTCCCGCACGGCACCGTAAAAACCGGCTTCACCTTGCACCTTGCGGAGCCACCCGGCGCTGGGCGGAGGATGTAGGGCCATGTGCGATTCTCATCTGCTGAGATCCTATGGGAAAGGATCGGCATGATTTATCGCCGCCAGTACGCGCGAGGTATCCTCTCTATTGTTCGCCGACTGCCGCTCCGCTTGGCCGGCGGGCGGAGGGGTCAGAGCCAAGGCAGGGAACGGAGATTTGCCGAGATCACGCAATGCTCCAAGCCCCGCGGCTGCAGTAAACAGAATCTCCTGAAAGGTCACCTCGTCAGCCTCCCGCCTCAACTGCCAAAGGAAACTGCGATCATTTTTCAGCCCTTTTTAAACGCCAGACTAAAATGTACTCAGCCACGATTTCCCTACGTGTCGCTGGTTTGCGAGGAGACTACTTAGGAATCGTTTCCTTGCCAAGAAAAGCTTCTCTTTCCTCCCGCACCCGGAATAGACTCAGGCAGCCCTCGGCACAGTTTAGAGGTCAGGGCACCGGGGATGGGACCTTGCAACCGGGCTCCGCAGGGGCACCCCGATGTCGGTGCCTTTTGCCGCATCCGCAAAGGCATCCGGACCACCAAAACACCGACTTTGCCCCTCAAAAAGGCCGCCATCGTGGCTATTGGCAGCGTAAGAAGGATCAGTTCCAAGCTGAGAATTCATGATTTCTTTCTGAGTGAAAAAGTCATTAATTGCATCGCTTTTTCCTCTCCTAAATCATCTGTGAAAAATCATACATTTCTCACCACTGCCTTTTTTACCCCCCCAGCAACGCCTGCGTTTACAAAACCACTTCCCACTCCTTATTTACAGCGGGGAACTGGGTTTATCCATGCCACCCATCCTCCCCAAGCACCCAGCAAAAAAAACCCCGCTCTCCCGGCACATCCCACCGAGGCGACCCCGGCCTGAATTAAGCGCTGGCAAAGCCGGCGCGGAAAGTCCCCGAAAAGTCCGCCGACCCCAAGCGCGAATAGCCACCGTGTTTACGCTGCCCGCCCGACAGATTGCTGCTCTCTTCCCCCAAAGCCCCAACGTGTGTCAATAAAAAAATCTCTGGGTTTCATTAGGCGGCCCCCGCCTGGGTATATAAATAATACGGCCGTTGTCAGATCTCCCCACGGTGCGTAAGGGCAGATCTGGAAACCTGAAGGCCGCGACCTTCGTGTTTCTCAGCAGGGACCGAAACGCCCTCGGAGCCAAAGGAGTGGGAAAATGAGAGTCTGTGTTATGCTTTAATGTGATCCTGACAGGCAAATGTGGTTTCTCAGCGTTCACTCCGGCAAACGCCGAACTGGTTTTAGAATCTCACGCGCCCGAGCGCTGGCCTGGCTGCTGCTCCGAGGGGAAGATCCCATTCCCTCATGGAAGGGGACCTGGAAGGGCTTCTTGAGGAGAGGGTGAAAAGGCACGGGCGGTGTTTGGGATGAGGAATGGTTAAAAAAAATAGGATGAGCTCAGCACTCCGGGCACGGCAAGCTGGGAGTCCTCACCCCACCGGTCTCAGCAGGGTGGTGGTTGTGGCCGGCCAAAATGTTGCTGCACTGTTAGGAGCTGGAAATAGTGAAGAGGGAATGGTGGCAGGCTCTTCCTCTGACCTCCAGTCCCTTTCTCCCTTAGCCACTTCCAGGAAATCCCTGATTTCTCCTATGGCAGGAGCTCTGCTTTGCCGGCTGGGAGCATGCAATGCTGGAGGAGCAGCCTGGCCCTGCGGTGAGGCCAGGACTCTGGGAGGGACCCTGGACATGTAGGTCAAGGTGGGTATGAAGAACCAGTGAGACTTTCCCATGCTGACACCTCTGTGGCTCCAGCTCAGTCTGTCCCAGTAGGACAAGCACCAAAATCCTTTCACCATGGGTCTCCTAGCCGTGAATCCCAGACTGACCACGGTGGGGGACAAACAAGGGTGATGCCTCCCATCTGATAAAAGACCAGGATGCAGGGAGCATGATTTGGGGACACTTGCAAGCACTACAAGGACCAGAGGAACATCTGAGCAACCAGCTCAGTGGGGTTCAAGGATGGAAGCATCCTTCCTTCGTGCTGGCATCCGCTCAAGGAAGAAGGATGTTGTGCAGTGCCTGAGTGTGCTGGTTACCTATAACATTGTCAGATGAATTAACTATAGCGGCTCAGGGGAGGGTTTCCCCAGCCAAGCTGGAGCTTCAGGAAAGACCATGAGGCCATTCAACCTCAGCGGAGAGCATTGCTCCCAAAAAAGGGCTTTTTTGGTCGAAAGGGTAGGCTGCTGGCATGGGTTTGGTGCCTCTGTGGTGAGTGATGGAGAGGAAAGCGGAGACCGATGGGCCAAATTTGAAGGGAGAGAAGGAGAAGGCCAGCAGATGACTTTATGAGCTGTGGAAATAGCAGTGGCATTTTTCCCGGAGTACGCAGTGCCTCCCTCGTGGCTCCCCGGAGCCGGGTGACAGGGCTCATCACCCCACCAGCAGCAGGAACCGGGTCGGCCACGGGCAGGAAACCCTTCCCAAAACCACCGGGGAGGGCTTGGAGACCCCGGAGAAGCCCCAACGCTGCTCGATGGGAAGGAGCAGCGTCCTTCAGCGCGCATTGCGTGCCAAGCCGAGGCGGCCCGGGTCCCTGTGTGGTCTTGGAGGGGTTTGCGTGTGTGGTCCCGCCAAGGCCTGCTCATCTGTCCAGAGGCTGCTAACTGCCTGCCGAATGACCACGTCTGTTTACTTTAGCTCTGTCTGCACCAACTGAACTCTGCTCGCTGCCTTCCTCCAGCTGGGCCGGCTCAGGACCCCGGCGCGAAGGGGAGCGGGAGAGAGATCTGCGTGTGTGCGGCTCCGGAAAAAAAAAAAAAAAAAAGAAAAAAAAAAAAGAATAGGCTGCAAATGGACTCCAGTGTAAATCACGGCGAACAATTTATGGGCCATTTTCTCTCCCATCATTTCTTCTCTGATCCCCACCCGCCCCCTCCTCACTCAAACAGAGCAGGCTCATAAATTGCCCGTGCTGAGTGCTGGCAGAAAGGTTTTTCATGTTCCTGACAGCTGCAATAAAAATATGCCTGTGCGTCTGGTAATTGTGTGTGCAAGGGCAGGGGGAGAGGTGGGTGCCTGTCCAGGGCGCTCCTGGGTGGGTACGGGTGCGTGCGGCGTGGCGGGGGGCTGTGCGCCGCACGGGGATGCGGGCGTGGGTGCTGCGATCACACGCGTGTGCTGCGGGTGTGGGCATGTGCTGTGACGGTACACGTGCTGCGATTGCATGTGTGTGCTGCAATTGCATGCATGTGCTGCGATTGCATGCATGTGCTGTGATTGCATGTGTGTGCTGTGATTGTATGTTTGTGCTGCGATTGCATGCGTGTGCTGCAATTGTATGTTTGTGCTGCAATTGCATGTTTGTGTTGCAACTGCACACGTGCTGTGATTGCATGTTCATGCTGCGACTGCATGCACGTGCCGTGATTGCGTGTGCCTGCTGTGAGCGGCTGCATGTGCTGCGATTGCGTGTGTGTGAGTGTTGTGATTGAACATGTGTGTTGTGATTGCATGTTCCTGCTATAACTGCATGCTTGTGCTGTGTTTGCACATCTGCCATGACTGTACACACGTGTACCATGACTGCACACACGTGTACCATGACTGCATGTGCATGGGCATGTGTGTGTGCTAATTGCATCTTTCTGCTGCAATTACATGCGTGTGCTGTGACTGTAGGTACATGCATGTGCCATGAGCTATGGATGCTGTGACTTCACGTGTCCATGCGTGCATTTTTCCAGGCAGTGACACACGTGTGCACGTAGGGCTGAAGCGATCCTGTGTGTGGCAACCGGCCACGTGCAGTTGTGTGTGCACGCAAGCATGAGAGTGCATACAAGAACACGTTTTTCATGTGTAAGTGGGAAATGTTTGGGTTTTTTTTCCAGCACAGGGGAATGTTTGAGATGTTGATTTTTTGAAAAAAAAAAAATCTGGATTAAAATGCAAATCATATCCTTCAGTAAACAGAATCCCTAAACGAAAATGCATTGATCTTTGGGCAGGATCAATCACAGTATTGATTCCCATCATTCCCAAATGCTCCATGCTGGGAATTCCTTACTTAAAAGCAAAACTTCCAGGCTATTGTTACATTAAATTTTGAGACTCAAAATCAACTGAGCTGATAAACCTGGGCTACGGGACTTTTCAGTGCAATGAAATTTTGATCAAGCTGTAAATTTTGCAGCTGCAACAGAAGTAATCTCATCCCTGCCAGCCAGTTCGGGAGGAAATAATGTTCAGCCACAGGATGCCTAGAAAACAGCCTTCTCCTTTTCATCACTTCTCCATATTCACTTCTTTGAATGACGTTATGCTGACGAGAAACTTCATGGGAAGCAACAGCCCAGCAAATCCCAGGCTGTGCAAAGTGTTACCCACAAAAACCCAGGAACTTTTGTCTGGGGAGAGCTATTTTTCCCTTCTGTGTCTTCATTTTGCCCTGACCCAGTTTGGTTTCTCTGCTGTCTTTCTCAAAAATGCTCTTGCACGTCTCTTTGCATCACTACCAGGTTGAAAAAAAATTTGTTAGTAAGAAGATTAGAAAGGTGCAGTGACGTACAGGGAAAGAAATCAGAATTTAGTTAAGGAAAATCACAGCATCCAAAAATGTCCCTAGGGTTAATTTATAGTTATAAATTTGTCAGGAAAGGCACAGAGACCACAACCTGTTCAGAGATTCATTCCCAACCATGAGAAAAACTGAGCTGGAAGAAAATCCAGACAAAACCCCAGCAGTGATGTAGGTGTGGGTGTGTGTGGCAAGGCGAGGGAAGCTCCCCCCCAAAAGGGAAATCTGTGGTTTTGGGTGCTGCCAGCACCCACTGCAAGTGCCCCTGGGCAGGGGCCGGCAGCAAAGAGCGCTGGGGGGCTTCCGAGCCCCAGGATCCATGGTGTGTGCCTGGGCTTTGTAGCTCTAAGTGCCTCTGTTGGGAACAAAGAAAGTGAGTAAAAATTGAATTATCCACTTAAGGTTGTGTCAGCTTTCCATCATAAATCTTTTCTTTCTTCTTTTTTTTTTTCCTCCAGAGGTTTATTACTCATCTGTAAAAATTCCTCCCAGCCTTAGCCTTTGCCTATACAATATGGTTTAAATGTCGGAAAAAAACCTTCATACGTATGTCATTTAACAAGGTACAAAGTTAGCATTTTGTGCAGAAATAAATATTATTTCTCACAGCTACATCAGAGGAATGAAATCAGGGACCGGTGGGGGCGATGGCTGGAGGGAGCTCTGGTGATGTGATGGGGCAGCTTCCAGTGGGGTCCCAGTAAGGGCAGCTCCCACGTGCACTGGGCTGCAGAGGGGTGAGGCAGGGCACCCACGGTCCCCTCCCGGGGCCCGGCCAGGTGGGTGGTGGGTGCGGGGTCCCCCTGCCTGCCCTGATTGCCGAGGAGAGACCCCATGGGCACAGGGGTGTGCTGCTCTGCTCGGTCCATGGCTGGAAAATGAACCCCTGCCTTGTAAAGAGCATCCTTGGACATTGGCCACCATTTTTTTTAACCAATCTTTATTTAAACAGGGATTCTTTCCCCCTTTTACTTTTTCCCCCTTTAATTTTCCTTTTTCTTTCCCTTTTCCCTTTTCCCTTTTCCCTTTTCCCTTTTCCCTTTTCCCTTTTCCCTTTTCCCTTTTCCCTTTTCCCTTTTCCCTTTTCCCTTTTTCCTTTTTCCTTTTTCCTTTCCTTTCCTTTCCTTTCCTTTCCTTTCCTTTCCTTTCCTTTCCTTTCCTTTCCTTTCCTTTCCTT
>WHYT01016452.1:166379-187694 GCA_009806455.1 Tetrax tetrax | reverse complement strand
GTCCTTTTTTTTTTTTTTTTTCCTTTTTTTTTTTTTTTTTGCTTTAGGGGTCTACATTTGGCCTGCACCCACTTTGCTTCCCTCCAGGGATGCTGCAGGATTGGGAAGTGGAGCTGCATCCCAGCATCCCGGGAAGAGTGGATCCTGCTGCAAGGAGGGTGCCCCACTCCCCCTAAGAGGATGTGGGGCGAGGAAGACCACGCTGGGGATGGCCAGCATCCCCAGCTGCAGCAGGGATGAGGCACAGGCGGGGAAGGAGGGAGGGAGGAAAGCTGATCCTGAAGTTTCCATCATGTGAAATTGAAGCGCATGTGCCTATAATGAAATATTTCCTCCCATTTCATGGCAGCTCAGTAATTCCTGATGGCAGGGAGCCTGGGAAAACAGATCCCCCCGCTCCCACCCACAGCGCCTGACCGCACCACAAGGGCTTCATTTTGCCAGCTCCCCACCTCCCGCCTGGACACCTTAGAGCATCCTCCAAACGCGGCCCCATGGGGAGCCCTTCGCCTCCTTCCCCCCTCCTCCAGCAAAGGCAAATCCGCATTTCCAGGGGCATTTGGGTGCAGGGTTGTGGCAGCTTGGCACCCCATTGGCAGCACCCACCCACGTCCCACTGTGTCCCCGAGGGCCGACGTCAATGGCTGCCGCCCCTGGCAGTTGCCACTGCTTTCGCTTTCATTTACTTCCGAATTATGTGGTTTTTCCAGCTCCTTTAAATTTAATTAAACTTTGACCAAAACTCTAGGCAGGGAAAGAGAATAGAAAAGGGGCTTTGTTCCAGAACAAGCACGGTCATAATATGAATAATAACAAAAAGGGGAAGGAGGCTTTGATGGGGAGCTGGACCAGTTCTTGCACAATTCTGGGAGAGAGCACGCCATGAAGGAGGAACGCAACAGAGGGACGCAAGGCTTCAGCAGCAGCCACACTCGACTCCTAATTATTTGTTGTCTCTGTGTTACAACAAGACCCCAGACGTGGACACAACTCCTGTTGTGGTGGGGGTTGCATCCCTTGTGTGTGGACCCCACGCCCACCCCGCAAATTTCTAATTAAGTGTCCTAACAGAGGGATTTCCACTCATTTTAAAGGCAACACAAACCCACTCTGCCCCCACCGTAGGTGCCTTGCTCAGCTGAAGCCGGTGAATGGGTCTTGCTATGCAAGTTAACACCTCCTAACAATCCACTCCTCACCATTTAACGTAAAATCAGTGTTTTTTTCAAAAGTACAGATGCTTGAGCCCTTGAAGAAAAATAATAATTTTCCCTGCTAGTTGCTAGAGAGATGGTCAAAGTGTTTATTCAGGGTTAGCTCCTAAGATGCTGCTAGCAGGATGGAGTTAGGATCATAGAAATTCCTGAGCCAGATAAATGTCCTGTGTAATCCCGTATCTGTCCCTGACAGTAGCCAGTACCAGATGCTTCCCAGGATGTGACAAGAAAGCTTCGCGGAGTCTGCAGAGGGAATTACCTACCCACAAAGAAACCACGCTCCTGGTGCCTACCACTTAGCAGCTGGTTTGGTAGAATTAAAGAGAAAAAAAAAATCTAGAAGGCAAGGGTTTTATTAATTTTATTAATTATTTTATCAATTCTGCCTTTTGGGGGTCAATAGGAGAGCAGCCTGCAGGCTGTAAGTCACCTGTGGCTGCAGATGAGGAGGTGCGTGGGTGTCACCACGGTGACTCCCAAATCCAGAGGCTCTGCGGTCTTTCCACACGTGGGATTCACATTGCCTCCTGCGTGCTTAATGCATCGCAGGAGTGGGAGGCAGGACCTTGGAAGTGCCCCGCTAACATGAGTTTGCAATGAACATTACTCATTTCTTGGTAAAAAACTTAATTGGGGGATTTCAGGACCTGACGCAGAAAGACCAACAGGGAAAATTACTGTATCCAGCATTTTACATGGCTGCTTAGGATTGTAGATCCTCACGCTTATTAATGCTCTGGCACTGATTAGATCAAGGTTTGATTAAACGATGTCGGGAAAACAAGGCATCCTAGATTAGAAGCAGAAGCAAGCCAACGCACTGCAAAGGAGCGTGGAACACAAACCATGATCTCCGTCCAGCAAAAGGAGTCCAACATGTTTGTGCTTGCGATGCTCAGTGTCACCACTCAAGGGACGAGCCGTTTAGTTGTCCTTGAATTCAAAGAACCTCCATAAAATGTATTTATTGCGAGCGCGCCAGGGCGAGCTCCTTTTGGGATGGAGAAATCCAAGTGCATTCCCTGGAGCAAAGCGCTCTTCTCCTTTTGCTGCTGGTTTCCCTCTGTAAAGCACCCCGACAGGGTCCCCAGCCAACACCAGTCACCGAGCCCCTTCCTCTAAGGAAAAGGAGCTTATTTCATAGCTGCTTGCGTGCATGGAGACACACACACTTCCTCCCATGTTCTGCTGGATCCTCACCAAGCTACATTCATGGCAAACCTATCAGCACCCACGTTGACCCTCCAGTTGTGCTCCTTGGCACCATACAACTCTTGTCCATCTCCTGCCATCTTTGTTCTTGGCAGCACAAAGCTCCCTGTCATCTCCAGCTCTCTTTCTTCCATCAGCAAAGAGCACAGACCACTGCGCAGCGAGACCAAAGGGGATGGTGATCCCACCATGCGCGGCTGTCTACCCCCACTTTCTAGGGGCTGGGGAAATCGAAATATTTTGTGTGCTCCCACCAGCTTGCTGGAGCCTCAATCTCTCTTGTGCTCATCAAGAGGATGTTAGATGAGGTTAGCTTCCTACCCGAGAAATTCAGTTGACATTCTTCTGTTTCTGGTCACAAACTCTGCTTTGCTTTTTTTGAACATTCAAAAGCCTACCTGGGAAGCAGCAGGAAAACATCCTCCCCATCGGCTTTTCATGGGAATTCTTGGCAGGGCAGCAAAGTTGCCCAGTGGCATCCTGCAGGCTGGGACCTGGTGACCACAGAGGGCTGGGAAGGGCTGGAAGTCAGCTCCCACCTTGAACATTACTGAGGGACCCTCCCACATCTTCTCCCGGGACTCATCCCATTCTCAGGTCCGTCGCTCATGGTAAAATGTTGCTTTTCCTGGAGCATCTTCCCTTTTCCCATGCCATGGGAAAGTAGGAAGACCATCAGCTCGGAGCAGAGCCCTGGCTTCGAATGCCAAGAGAGGCAAAGTCACCCCCAGCACTGGGAACAGACAAAGGTGTCTGCAGGCATCACCATACCTGAAATAATGAAAAAAACCCCATAACTGGGCTGGCACTCTTTATGTCAAAAATTGAGGTTGTTGAAAAGCTGCTCCCTCCTCTCCTTCCATCCACTGGGAAGACCTTGAGGTGAGACCAGAGAGACGGTCACCAGGGAGCTCATGTGAATGCCAGACAAGTGAAAATGGTGAGAGAAGCTGTTGGGTATGACACTGTATTTCTCCTTTC
This sequence comes from Tetrax tetrax, assembly GCA_009806455.1. Taxonomy (NCBI): domain Eukaryota; kingdom Metazoa; phylum Chordata; class Aves; order Otidiformes; family Otididae; genus Tetrax; species Tetrax tetrax. The sequence goes on along the minus strand of WHYT01016452.1, from coordinate 184,284 downwards.
ACAACTTATGGCCTGACTTTGCAAATTAAACAGGAATTACTTAAATGATTGGGTAGTCAATAGTAATTTTCTTCAGGTGTAAGCAGAGGTGTTCGTGGTGCTTAGTTTGCCATAACTCATACCTTCCTTTATGCTTTTTTTTTCAAACATAGATTCAAATACCTTTTGCCTTTATAGCAGTCACTGTTGCTCTGTTGTTTTTATTTTTCCTACAGTGTTTCCTCATCTTCTTACATAAATTCTTTTACAAGCTCAAAAGGAGGAAAAGAGCAACTTTCTGAACACTTTTGCCTCCTCAGAGCATCACCCCTTTTCCCCTCTAGCTTCAGGGGCAGGTGATGCTGCTTCTGCAATGCGCACATTTTGACTCACTCCTATCTCTCATTCAGTAAATGCTCTCAAGAGAAAAAGTCATGCTCATTATTTCTTTTCATTTTTTTTTTCCCAGTCCGAAGATTCTCTGAGCCCAGTTGCTTTCCTAATGACCCCGTTTTCAGACTTTCTGAGTTTGAAGAACCTCTTCATCTGGTAGTTTACTGGAAAAGCTGTTCACATCTATAAACAAACCTTACTCTTCCTGATTTTATCTTTCTCCATTTTATTGTTTCCGGTTGTTATTCATTTTGGCCGATACTTCCACGGGGACTTTCCAAAGAAGAGAATCCAAAGCAATATAAAAATGCATCTGAATAACATCCAGGAACAAAAGTGGGGACGGGTTATAAATATGAAGCATGACTACCTTTTACTGGAAGACATGAAACACGCAGGAAGAAGTTCAGGCTGGATGTAATCAGCCTGGGAGAGCTCACCCGGAGGATGATCAGCTACTGTGCTTGGGTGTTTCGACTTCAGAGCGAGAAAAGGGAGAAAAGCATCAAACCCAACAATGCTTAAATGTCTCCTACAAAGAACTCCCAAGCCTGAAAGTTTACTTGCTTCTCCTGGCCGTGTCATTTGACCTAAGATGAGAGATATTCCTCCATCCACAGACACGGCCTCATCCATCCCTCGGCATGGCACTTTCTTCTCTTCCATGTTCCGTTATTACCATCACTCTAAAGCCCGGTTCAGCGACACGCTGGGAGCTCAATCAATCCCAGTGCACTCCTGTATGGGGGAAATGAATCCCTTGGCCGAACCCTACGGATTCAGTTACAACTTCCCCATTTTTTGCTTCCCCATCCCCCCTTCCTGATTCCCCATTTAAGGAAAATTCATCTGATTTCTGTGGTCTGCAACCACCATTTTCTCTGTTTTTTAAAAACCCTTTCAAACAAGAGCTCGCATCATTCACTTATCAGATGGGACAGAGCAGCAGGAATGAACCTCGCACTGACAAGAAGTGGTGTAATTTGATGAATGACCCGAAGCACCCAACGCAATTCCTTGCTTTTTCTCTCTGCAATAGCTCCTGGCCAGTCTCCGTCCAGCCCGTAACGCCACAAACCAGCAGCCCTTGCCCTGGAGCCCTTCCAGTCCCATCAGACCCAACCCGGGAAACATCTGAAGAGGCAGCAGCCATTGCGCAGCGGCGTGTGAGCAAACTTCATTGCCGTCTGCTCTTCCGATGGAGCTGGGTTGCAGACTTGTTTTCCTTTTCTTTGATTTCTCCGCCGGAAAAGAGCTCACATCCACCAAGAGTGAAGTGCTATAAATCTGCCCAAAGCAAGAGCAATCAAGGCCAGTAAATAATTGCATGTCTATAAACTTGCAGGGGAGGAAAGGAGTATCCAGGGTTATAACATACACTCCAGCAAGGTTTTGGTGGTGTTAAGCGCGGTCCTCCTCTCACTCCCCAGGACAGCAGCGGATCAGCCCCCCACATCTCAAGCATGTTTTGACATTTCTGCTCCTCATCTGGCCAATTTGGCATCTTACGCTTCACCTCTGGCGCCACTGACCCTGTGCATCTACCCAAAGGCTTAGAAGTCATGACTTGAAAATCTGGGTGGGTTTCACTGTGTTTAAAAATTGCTCATATTTATAGCAGAAGTTTATGGGCAAACAGGATGGTTCAGCTGTCCGTGTAAATTCTTACACACCTGATATATTTAGCCTTCATGGAGACATGGTTAAACTCTGGGATTATCAATAATCCAGTCACACTAAACAGTACAAGTTACAAAGGTGAGAAGGGGGAAAAAGATCTGGAAGGGGGGCATCGGGTTAGGTATTGGGTTACACAAGGGCACTCCAGAACCTGTCCGGATGTCAGCAGCAATAAAATAAATCTCAATTTACGGCTTGTCCGCGGTTCATTAGGTCCCTGCTTGAAGGCTGTACGTACCTTCACCCAGGCAGTCCCAGTTCCCGAGCAACACAAGAAGTGAAATATGGATAATTCAGTGAGCTGGTGGCACACAGGGAAACTGGGACATTTCCCAACTGCGGTCCATGGTGGCACTCCCTGTGCTTGAGCGCAGAGGTCTGCACTCCATCTGATGGATGCAAAACCCCACGTTCACCTGGGCAAGCCAGCTCTTCTGCAACTCATTACACGGCTGAGATCATGTGTGGTGCAGAGCTATTTTCCAAGCCTTCAGGTAAATAAAGCCTTCAAAAGCACCGAAAACCAGCCGCTCTTCCTTCCTCACATCCCAGGGCTTTCTTTAATAAATCCCATACCAGGGAAGTGGAAAGTGGCATTGTTTTCTGCTTTTGGAGCACTTCAGCTACAATCTTTTCACTGTCTTTTTCCTGAAGACTACAAGGGCCAGAAGCCAGGTCTTCTCCTGGCTCTTCCGCAGAGAGGAAGGGATCCCTTGTGGGAGGGACATTAAAGATGTGACCCCTCCAAAGGGATGGCCACGTCAGGAGGACAGGACTGAGACAGGAAAGGGCAGTGGTCCTTTTGCTTGCAGGAAGCCACCAGTTGTGTTTTGGAGGGGGATTTCTGCAGAGCTCCCTGAGCCCTAATGTCACCCCTTCCCATGGCAGCAGTGCCAGTTCAAGACCCTCTCTGCCCTTGGTCTTGGCTCTCCCTCTGTACGCGCCAGGTCTCTGGCAGACCCATTTGCTCGAGGGAAGGCATTAGGATTTCTGTAAACAGGGATTAAATATACTTCTCTGTGACAAATGGGTTTTACTGCCTGTGCCAGGCACCGGCTGCCAAGTGCCAAACTGGCAATCTCCCCTCCGGCAATGCACATGTATAAGGCATCCGCGCTCATGGAATTGCTGTACTTTTATGGTCATGGACACAGGAGGCTTTAAACACTCTGGATTTCTGTGCATTAAGACGTGTTGGCTCAGACATCCCTCATAGGTGCTTTGGAGAGGGACACGGTGGGGCTGGCACAAAGCAGAGGCTCCGCGACGTGCCTGTCCTCGGCTACGCCATCCATCATCGAGGAGCTTTGCTCTGCCCGCTGACGGCTCTTCTCACATGTCTGTGCTCGTTTGTCCAAAAATATAAATAAATACGGCCTCTAGTTTCAGGCTCGCATCCTTAGGTGGTCATGGCAATGACGATGATGCCCTGGGCTTGTATAGAAAATGGTAGGAAATGGGCTCTTACAGGACAAAGGAAGAAATTCCTAGGAGGAAACTGTAAAACTATGGAAAAACTCGCATGGCTTTGAACACAACCACCTTCCACCGCCACAGTAAAACCAGGCATTGAATCAAAAAAACAAAAACCAAACTACCGCCAAAAACATTGTTCAGGACTACTGGAAAATAGGATAGCATTTGCTTTCTGTTCTCCAGAAATATGTATTTTAATGCAAGGAAAAGCTCTATTTTTTGTGCAAAATTTCAGCAAATAGAGCACTGTTTTGTACCACAAAGGGTCTGGATGGGATTGTGACAACCCTTAAAATACAGACTACCAGAAAACCAGCTTTGCGTGTCTTGTACTCACTTCCCTAAGGAATACCGTGACTCCGTAGGTGCCCGTGCCTGCTTTCTTTGGAGGGAATGGCAAAACTTGCATTGACAGGACGCAAAGCAAAATCGAGCCCATTAACTGTAAGCGCTCACAGGAAAACCCATATGCACTTCTCTCTGCGCTTTCCAGGCCAAAATTCTTTCAGCGCGCACCTGCTTTCTGTTTGTTTTGGTGAAAACATGGAAAAGTTCTAACTTTACTGAAAAACAGTTCTGATGTCTCTAAAAAAAAAAAAAAAAGTAAAGCATTGGTTGCTGATTTATTTCTCTCCTTTGGGTTTAGTGGGGTCCCTATAAAATCCTCCGGTTGAGCCAGCTCCATCTATTGCCAGTATTGTGCTTGACTGAAGAAGGTTCTGCATGTTTTGTTTGTTATTCTGAGTCATATCACAAACATTTTAGCAAAAGTTCCAAAGACTTAGAGAGAACATAGAGGAGCCAAAATCGCCAGATGGAGAAAAGCACATCTTAAGGGGATGACATTTGGCATGAGAAGCAGAAGAGAATTAGAGTTTGGTTTGATCTGCCCCATATTATATCACCGTTTATACTTTGCAGGAAATTGTTGAGGTTGAACCAAAATAAAGACGGAGTTTTAGAGCATTTTCTCTTTACACGTTCTTTCAGGACCCCACATCTTTTAGTATGCAACCTATTAATTATAAATACATACACACACTCACATCCAATTTTATTATTTGGGCTTCATCCGACCCTTCAGAGGGAACCAGATGAAAGTAATAATCAGTTAATTCAGCTACAAAGCAAAAAAAAAAATCAAAGCTAGATAAACATATCGTGTTCTCATGGAAAACAACAACAAAAAGGGCTGAACTGGCATGCGAATTAACAGAGCTCTTCCGCACCTCTGTCAAAACGGGGTGCCGTCATCCGTTGACGAGGAACAACGTTGAGTGGGGACCACGCCATCTCTGCTGTCCCTTGGGGCACGTGGGCGGCAGAGCATCCCGGCTGGGCGCTGGCAAGGAACCAACGCGGGGATGCCCGGGGAGGTTTGGGTTGGTTTTTGCCTAACGGGAGCTGCCAGCCCTCAAAATTGGGTTGTCGATGTTGCACAAGGCTCCCGTGTCTTTTCCCGGGGGCACGGGAGCAGGAGGAGCACTAAGGGCAGAGATCTGTTTGCCGATAGCGGCTGGTGGTTTCCAAGATGCCTCTTTGGAGATGAAGACATCACACCCCGAGCGCCATGGAGCTCGCTTCTCACCCCTGCGCTGACCCAAACTGGGAGGAGAAACAGGCAAAGGGAAGAGGATGGGACTTGCTGGAAGAAAACTCCTGATTTAAGGGGTTTTTCTCTTCTCACAGCAAGCAGAGATGCTTTCCTAAGGGCAACTCTCAGAACTTACTCCAGACTACAGAGAGTTTCTGTCTGGTTTAGACAGGAAAATCAAATTATTGGTGTAAAATTATTCACTTAGCCCTAAAAATTTCAGCTTTTCTTTGCTACAGAGGGCTATGAATCACATTGTCGGTTATTTCGTCATATCAAATACGATTATTAATACAATCAGGCATGTAACACTGGTAAAGCCTTAGTGCCTGGGGGAGAGATCGTGCTTCCCACTCGATTGTGGGGCCACAAAGGTATCACGTCCCCTAAAAAAATAAATGATTGCACTGGACTGGACTGCCTATCATCTAAAACAATGTAATAACTGCAAGGGGACCACTGAGAGCTGGGTAAATCTGGAGTTTTTTTTAAAGATGAGGAATTACAGCAGCTGCAGATCTGGGCCAACATGCTTTGAAATGACGTGGTTAAGTGCCTGCAGAGAGTTGCTGTTAAGCTGAAAACTGTTCTCACCATAAACTCCAGTGGATGCAGGAGAGCCTGCAAGGGAAGAGCTGAGGACAGCATGTATCCCGTTACATTTTTAACCACCCGGCTTCAATGTTGAACTCAAGATGAATCGAACAAAGAAAAGCCGGGGGAAATTAGCCTTGCCGAATCAAGAGAAATGTAAAAATGAAAAAAAAAAGTATCCACCCCCCGTTGGAATCCCAAGTTAAGCAACAGCCTAATGCTCTATGAAGTTATTTCCCCTTCAGTCATGTAAGTATGGCCCTCACGGAGCAGTTTCACCGTAGGCTCGGATCAGCCTCGCTGTGTGCTAACCTCCAAGGTTTGCAGACGGTTGAAGTGCAGTTGAGTTGCACACAACCAGGCATGGAAGCAGGGCTGGACTGCAGGTCATCTCATAAACTTTTGCTTTCAGTGGCTTTACTGTTCTGCAAGCAACAACCTTTTTAAGGACGAGCCTTGACGCTGTGCAGGAGCACATCTGCAGATGGATGTGGCTGATGCTCTCCATTAGATGGGAGCCTGGTAGTAAAAATGAGACATTGCACGTTGACACCAGACCCAACAGCTCTTCAGCCGGGGCCGTGTCGCTTGGGGAAGGTTGATGTTTTTATGCTTTGCAAAAATCCCAGCACAAATCAGGATGCAAGCATGCTACGCGTTGTATGAATGTCTGGCAAGAGTCTTCCCTGCCAAGGTTTATGGCGCAAGACCCCAGCTGCAGAAATGTATGCATGTGCTAAATCAATGGATCTGTGCATACTTGGAGGTACAAATAGATGTTTTGGGGATATTTTGATCCTTGTGCTTGGGTAGAAGCACCTTCCTGACTGAGATGTCTTCAGCCAAGAATGTGAAGCTTAAAAAAAATGCAATGACTTCGCACTTCACCCACTCTAGGCAAGTCCGTCAGGTCAGAAAGCTATGTTTGCTTTGGAAACCCCAGCTCTGCAGAAATTCCACACAAGGCAACCAAGGGCAATTGCAAATCTGGCCCTTGGCTTACAGAGAGGGACCATAACCATTCCCATGGACCAGAACAGTCCCGGGCCTCGAAGGCTGCAATGGGTCATGCAGGGGCTCAAGGGGAAGAGCAGAAGGCATTTTTTTTGGTCAAGAAACCAGCAAATTGATTGTTTCTGCCCCTCTTTGAGACTAACTGAAGATGAGATACACAAACAACAACAAAAAAATGTTTCCAATCTGGACTGTCAAGTACGGAAGGATATTTGTGGTAACAGAGAAATTTGCCACCCACTGCTGTTGCTTTGGTGTACTGTTTCTGCGGTTGCTCTTTATTCAGAATTGGTCACTGAAAAAAACTAACACAAAAACAAATTCCAAACTATAAAGTGGGATTTCCAGATAATGCATCATTTCTTAAGGGAAGAAAAAAAAAAAAGACCTTTCTGGATCACTCTTTTTTTTTCCTGCTTCGTTGGCTTTTCATATTTTCCAGCACTTTCGCAGGATTCTCTATCATTTGCAGCTATTACCGGGAAGTCTCCGATCCTCTTAGCTGTCCTCACATACGTACACATAGCAGGATAGGGTCATCGTTTAGTAGCGCTGCAGGCCTAAAGCAAAACAAAAACAAAAGCAAAGATTGTTGCTAGCGATACAAAAACCTCAATGGCTTGTCTCAAGACTTGGTTCAGCAACCAAAAATTTGGACTCTGGCTTGTGCAAACTAGCCAAAAGCCTCCTGAATTTGTGAAATTCAGCTGGAGTATCTGGAATCCTTGGAAAGAAACAGGGATGGGGAGATTTTGCTTTTTTTTTCTGGAGTTTTCCATGGTCCCAGGAATAGACAAGGCCCTGATGGCTGTGCAGCAGGAAGGGATGTAGGAGCTGCATGGCCACAGTTTTGGGAGATGATGCAAGACCATGCGTCACAGGAGCTATAGGGGAGTTAATGCTCTCTTTGCCCTGACCTGTCCCCGCTAATTTTACCCCTTCATTTAGTCCTGAACAAACAGAGGAGTGAATACCAAGGTTTGCTGTAGAGTTTGGGGGCTGAGATGTTATTTGATTTATGCTTCTGGTGCAGGATCCCCAAATATTCAATTCAAAAATTATTGGTGCCACTCTCCAAGGCCAGCGAGATGTCATGTGCCTCCAAACCCCATCCAAAAACTCACACTGGACTTTCCTCCCAGTCCTGTCTCAGCCTAAAATACCCCAAAAAATCCATGTAAGCAGCAGGAATCAAACCCTTTGAGGAGAGACCTGTGAATTACAAGGTCTACTTCTTTCCACCCATGCCACTGCAGATTCCTCATGCCCCGCCATGCATGAACATTTTGAAGACCCATTTGTTGCCCGTTTTCTTCCCCCAGAAGGAAGACACGAAACCAGTGGCCTCATCCTCTGAGCACTCGAAACGGGCAGTGCACTGGCTCAGAGGTCGAATTATTTCTTGGTGAGAATCGGGAGGCTTGTAAGAGAGTGTTCACATATGCTGCGAGCAGAATTTCCTTCCAGAGGGTTGCATGAGGTTTCCGACCACTGTATCTGTGTGTTCTTGAAGATGACGTATCGTGTTACTAATTCCCCTAATTGCATGTCTGGGCTAAAAACAGACTGAGTTTTCCTAAGAAGTTACATTCTTAATAACGTTACTTAAAACACTGTGGTAAATTCAAGTAAATTTTTGACTGATGCACGTACATTATAAATCAGGATATACATACAGATAATGTTTACCTTGAGGTTGTTTATCTGACTCTGCCGCTCATTTGTTCTGTGTTTTGCCAAAATGCAGAGATACAAGATAGAGAGGCTGGAAGAGATTCAAGCCTTCCTTCTTCAGGCTCCTACTGCGTGGAGCGTTTCCAGGCGTGCAATGCCCCAAAAATAACCACATACAACGCGCTTTTCCCTGAAAACCTCTAGTAGCCAAACAGACAGTTAGATGCAGCTTCTCCATCTTTTCAAGAGCCCAAATATTGTGCCACCGTGAGGCAGATTTGCTCCCCCACTGCATGCACATTTGAGGAAGGTCCAGAAGCAAAGAGCCTCAGAGTAATCTGGGATGCAGAAGGGCTCCAACTGATGCACCAATCTGCATGGTGTGTCAGGGGTATATGGCCCTGCCTAGATATATTTTGGTAATTTAGGGATTTTTTTTTTTTTTAGGTTAAAAATATGTTGTTGCACTAGAAACAGTTCCCTGGAGATCTCTAGTAAGATGTTGAGCACAGGAGGTGGGCACCAGCCCCAGGGGCTGTGAGACATCCCCAACCCGCCGTCGCGCCGGCTCCTGTCCCCTCCCACGGGGACCAGCGGGACGAGGTGGAGCTGAGTCATTTGAGGGGAGGACACAGCCTTGGCAGTGGAGAGCAAGATGCGCGGAGGCACTTGACATCGAAGTGAAGCAATCTGGAAGATGGAGTCTTTGTGGGGGATGGATGTTGATTTTCCAAAATAGTTTTTTTTCAGCCGTGAATATTAATCCTGCAATTTCCACAGAGCTCAGGAAATGACACACATGTGCATTGTTGTCACCTCCAGAAGGAGTGGGGAGGCTGCTTTTGGCCATGGCCCAGCAGCAGTGATCACGCACTTTCGGGAAGAGCATTATCTCACCACTGAAAGGCCTCTCGCAAAGGGAAGCAACTCGCTTTTCTCTTTTTAATGCCAGCATCTTCACTAGAGCACCAGGAAAACAGTGGTAAACACTCTTCATGGAGAAACTCTCCTTTGGAAGCATAGAAAGGCAAGAGAAAATTCTGTTCAAGAGGCAGCCAACCCAGGGGTGGTATTTTGGGGAAAGTGCCCTCTGCATTTCAGAGAATCACCCCATTTTCTCTTTCCCCATCAGCACCACTTTGGGACGTCCTGAGGCATGGGTAGCAACATCCAAGGTGAATTCTCTGATGGATGCCATCCTCTACTTCCGGTGATAGGTGAGTCAAAGGATGACCAGTCACCAGTAAAAGTCCCCAAACATTCACACATCCTCCCAAGCACAAGGATAGCTCTACCTCCAGTGCCAGATAGTCACTATTCACAGGGGACCGGTTGCAGTTTCCACCAGTTGTAGAGTTTATTTTGCTGGTATGAGTCTCTGGCAGAAGTGCCAAGCTCTGTGCAACATCTGACACCAACTCTCCCACCAGGTCCCATCCAGAGACCCCCAGTACCAAGGCAGTGTCAGCTGGGGTGGCATGGACAGGGTCAGTGGGTTTGCTTCCTTTCTCAGATCTCCATCCATCCAATGGAGCCAACCTTCATTGCAAGCACTAGTGAAATACATTTTTATCCAAATTTTTTAGTTTTTTTTTCTCTTAAACAACTGAGGAAGTGGCAGAGGAGGGAAGGAAAATCTTGAAGTTTTACATATTTGAAGTGCATCAGGTGTGATGTCCCTGGAGTGGCCCCTGCCACACCGGAGTGATGAGCTTATTGCGACACATGGGAAGAGGGATGCTTGCATCACTTGTGCAGCGCAAGAGTTTTCCTCTCCTGGGTTCTGGACACTTTAAATCTGAAAACAGTGCATTTTTACAACTTTTCAAGAGGTGAGGCTAAGATACCTTGCATTTCCAGAGACCAGTCCTAGACTCAATAGTGACAATTTCTACCATTTTCCTTCTCCTTTCATTTATCTCATCCTATTAAGATTAGCTAGACTGACATTAGCTAAAATGTTTTCAAGAGCGTAGTTTTGCCATCAAGATCATGACAGGGCAAGGGACTTATTAAGAACAAGTCTCAGACCAAAGGCAGTGATGCTCAACAGGGAGAGGAGCCCTTTCCCGCCCCACAACCAGAGCAGCCGTGTGTGCACATGTTTGCACCTCACTGTGACTTTGCCGTGAATAATGGATTTCCTGTTTGTTGGGACCGATGAGCTGGAGAAAGCAAAGACAATTTAAAAAAATATATATTGGATGGCTGGCCAGAAATCAAGCGTACTGTTACCCGCTCCGGGCTGCAGCAGGCCCTTGGCTTGTTTTCCTGCAACAACCCAGGGTGCAGTGGCAAAAAGGAGTGGTAGAGTAGAAGCTAAAATTTACCTGTGCATCCCCCCTGCCTTCCTTTGCCACCACTGGAAGCAAGTGGGTTGTGGCATCTCCCAAAGCAGCTCCTAAAGCAGGGAGGTGATGTTGATACCAGACGGGTGACTGTGGGAGGTGTTCTGCGGGCTGGAGACGCTTCCTCAAGATGCATGGTGTCTTCCCCAGTAGCCTGCCTCTAGTTCTAAACTAAGAGATGCTAAACCCTGATAGAAAGCCTCCTCGTCACTCTTTTTGGGTTGTTTCCCTTCCTGCTCTTCTGGCTCCTTCTCTACTTCATTTTCTCGTAAATTCATCCCATTCTTCCAGCTCCCATGGTGGGAACTGAGCTCCCCCAAACCTCCAGCCAGGGCTGAATTCTTCCCTCTGCCATTTGAACGTGTCTTCCCCTTCTTCCCTGCCCCACTTCAGCAGATATTTTTCTTCCTGCTGAACCACCATTTGTAATATTTGAGATCTTCCTTTGTTGATCTTCCTTTGAGATCTTCCTGAAGAGCACACCATGTTAGTTTGCCAGCCCTGCTCAGCCTTCCTAGAAATGCAGTGAAGAGTTCATTTCTAACTCTAGTTTCAATTGGTGTTGCACAATATTCAATAAAAGGGTGATTTTTCCTGGAAGTGATAGCACTGGAGTAGCAACAGCATTCTCCAGGAGAGAAGCTTTGTAGTGTGAGGTCAGATATTTTATCAAACCAAATCTGGTAGACGCTGAACAAAACTCAAGTGGTTTTAAGGTTCAGGGTCCGTTCAAACTCCTTTTTTTTTTTTCCAGTCAAGGCAGAGAAAAAGAGCCATTTGTTAGAAAAACAGTGTCAGGGAAGTTACATGTGACATTTGCCAAAGTTACATCATCAAAGCTAAATCTCTGGCAGATCTGTAAACAATAACTTTTCATAGAAATGTCTACAGAGCCTAGAGTATGTGCCTTTCAGCATGGTGTTTCTACATTCACAGCAAGGAGAGTATGCATGTAACGGGATGAGATCTCACACCGATGCTGGTTTTAATCCACCATGACTTTTCATAGAAAACCCTACATTTCACATCATAAAATCGAGGTTTTCCTTTAAAATCAGAATAAAATATTCCAGGCCAGGGCAGGTTTCCATGGCATGTTGAGAGCATGCATACTCCTTGTTTCCAGATCCTGGGCAGCAAGGCAGGATTTGGCTGTGAAAGGCAATCTCCCTTCCAAAATAGTGTCCTGGGAGTAACACCAGACATGTCAGGGAGCACTCAGGAGACGTCGGGTGGAATAGTCACATCTTTCCCCAAATCTCCAGTGGATCTCAGGGGCAGAGGGTGCAATACGGGGCTGCAGAGCAGGCCTGGGGCATGCAGAAGTTTGTTAAAGCCGCCCATGACCTCTCCTAGGACCCTCCCACGGCTCTGCCAACCCTTAGTCACTACAGGACCCAAATCATGTCCCTGCTCCACACACGCCAGTTCTGCTGGCAATGGCAGGACGTGGCTTGCTCTGCTATCCAAGGAGCACGTACATCTTAATTTGAATAAATAACACCTTAAGATATTACAAAAGTCTTCCAGCAAGCTGAGCGCAAGCAACTTACTTTTATTTTCCATTTCTGTTTTCCTACCAGTCTGCTTTTCCTACTCATCTTCAGTGTTCTTGGATCATTTAAATACTAGGTAAGAAAAATACTTCCAGTCCAAACTCTTACGTCAGAGCAAATATCTGCATGCATTGCATGTGAACCTGTGCTATAATTAAATGGATGTTGCTGAAAACATCACTTTGTGTCATCTTTCCAAATTTTTTGCTGCTATTTTTCCCTCTCTGCAGGATGCAGGTGAGAATATGTATTTTTTTTTTTTTTTTCAATCCAAAGAAGAGTGATTTTAAGCTCCCACCAACTTGCAGAGGCATCCAAAGGATGTCATGTCTTGCAGGGTTGGGTCCAGCATCCCCAGGACAATTTTCCGTGGGCTGGAGAGACCATATGAGAAACCCTGCTGCTCTGCTGTCGAAGTGACAGGCCCTACACAACAACAGATTTTCACTTCATCTATATTTATAGCCAGATGGAAACAAAATGTGCTTTAAAGTAAACAATAGTATTTCCAGAGTCCAGCTGATTTTCTTGCTTTGGTAAGCTCCCAAGCCAAGCTTTTCACACTGCAGGCAATGATGGAAAGGTGAAGCAGGGAGAGTGAAATCCCAGCCTGACTGAAGCCAGTGGGAATGTTGCCACTGATTTTGACAGGGCCAAGTTTTACCCAAAAACCTCTATAAATCGAGGCAAGGATCTTTTGGGAACCGCAAAAGCAAGCAAAGCCAGTTGTTGAGATCTCCGCTCTTCCCTTTCCCTTCTGAGCCGGTGGCATCATCACTGGCGAGCCTGGGTATGAAAAACACGCCAGCATCTATTAAACACTGCAAAAACTTAAAATACTGGATTATAGATGGAAACTTGGTGTCAAGAGGAACCACATACTTGCACAGTTTGTAGTCTGGTGTTTGCTATTTGCACAACTTAAGAAGGGAAAATTTGCCCTGGTGAGCACGAGCTGAAGAACATATTTACCGAGAACGAATTAAATCAACAACGCCTGACGTCGCTGTAGGGGGTGGTTGGGTTTTTTCCCCTTGTCATATGAGGAAGGTGATGAAGCATTTGTGACCACAAACTGTGTCATTGGGGTTATTTGGTTAGCGTGCGTTGTGGTTGCGGCAACGCAGCGAGCATCCCAAGGGCAAGCAAGAGGCCAAGACCAGCTCGCAGAATGGGCAGGGCCTGGAGAAGAGGTGAACAGAGCAGAAAGGACAACAGAGAGATGTCGGGGTGGAAATAGTCCCTCTGGCCACCAGCAGAACAACAGCAGGCTGAATGGGATGGGTGGTTGAGATGGAAACTCTTTCCCCAGCTAACAGAAAACCACGTCTGCTTTTACCAGGTTTGATTAATAGTATTGACAACACCATTGACTCCCATTGCAACTTCCATCAGAGGCTCTCAACTGGCTTCACAAACATTTATCCACCAGTGCTACTCAATCACATGGAAGGCTCCTGGCAGACATCTGTCCCACCTTTTAGAGAGGCAGGAACTGCTGTGAGCAGTTCAAGGCTATGGACAACAACCTAAGAAGGTTTAGTTCCTGCAGGCTTTCATTTAAATCCTATGAACTGTCAGGATTTACCAAAACCACTTGAAAATTCAGTTGTCACACTAGGACAAATGTGCAGTTGATGTGGCTGTGCCAGTAAGTCACGTCACAGAGCATCATTTGGAGAGAGATCCTTGCTAGGAAATCCTCAGTAGCAGGAGTGACCCAGGACGCCTATTTCATTTTGAATCTCGTGTGACCCTAGCAAGCCTCATTCCTCATCCTGATCAGGAGACAGAAATTTCCATGGGAAAAACCCTGTCTATATAGATATCAAGGAAGCCAAGAGAAAAAAAAAAAAGTAATAATAATAATAAAGGAAACAAGCAAAGAAGCAAAGCTAAATCCATCCACTGGGTCCTGGGTGCCGGTGACCCACAGCACCTGCAGAAGGAAGAGCCCTGGGGCTGACAGCCCAAACCAAGGATGGTCTTTGTCTTGTTCTTTCATGATATCACTCATCCCTCTGGCATCTCAACGCGTCCCGTGCCCTGGCCTTTCCAGTGTGGCTTCAGATGGGGCGTAGGCTGGGGTAGGGGGCACAGCGTCGCCTATGTGACTCCAAATGTCATCTCCCCCGCGCTGCCCCGCTGGCGGCTTTCGGGGAAACATGACTAAGGCCTCGCGCTCGTGACATGCGTGTTGGACGAGTGTGAGGACGAGCAGATGGGCAGTATCCTGCAGTTTTGTTGTTTGAGGTCATAACATGAGAAATCAGCCCAGCCACTAGCGAGTTTTTGGTTTCACATGCAGGGGAAGAGCCGTCCCGACCGATCCAGGCCTCCCAGCCCTTCATTCCCACCGCATCCCAAACCCTGCGGCCCTCCCTCCCTGGCAGCACCCTTGCTTGGGTGAGCAATCGGCCCGCGCTCACTTTTTGCCTTCCACTTTGGCCAGCCAAGCTTCAGGGCATGCTAAATTCAGATATGCATTTATTATCTTAAAAAATGTGGGAAATAGGAAGGGTTGTGATTTCCCAAATTACTTTTCTTCCCGCTAACAGAAGCTGGCAGCAAATATATTTAAAATGTAAATATTTAAATACTTACTTGCAAGCACAATTACCTATTTTTTTGTTGGTGACTTGATTCATTCAGAAGCTATAAATACCCACTCAGGAAGCAAACGTCTACGCTGGGTTTTGGGGAGAAATTTTTAAATCCTCGTCAGCCGATCAGCTTAATAATTATAACAATTAGGTGTATGAAGAGTGTGAAACGTGCGGGTTTTCCCCTGCATATTTTAAACCAGACAACACACATGGATACAAATATTTTGTGCAAAAATATTGCTGTGTCCAAAAAGGACAATGCTTGTTTATAACACAGAGTTTAGCACCGCGAGGTTCATTTAGCCTTCAGCTTTCCCCTTGACTTATTCAGAGTGAAATAATTCCCCCAAATGCCTGGGAAATGAACATTTCTATTTATTTTGATGAGCAGAAAGCAAGGAAAAAAGTTCCTGCCTGCTATCGAGGCGGAGAAATTGCTGTCACTTCTTTTCCCCACACTGGCCATAAAATGTACAGAAATGTAAAGCAATAAAAATTTTATTAGGGCTTGTTTTTATAATGTTTACCAACCTCATGCCTCTATGACGCTTTCCAGAAGATAGCATTTTAATAGGGCTTCTTTCAGTCGACTGAGATAACCATAAGGGAAAATCCCAGTTTTAGGTTTTTTTGAGGAAAAACGAGGAGCCTGGTGTTGCCGTCTTTTTGCTTTGCAATGGTGTTTTTTTTTCAGCGATCTGCTCTCCAAATTTTTCCTTCTGTCCCTTCTGCTTCATTGTAGGCCTTTCGTCATGTAAATATAAAATACAATGTAGAAGTAAAATATAATGTAGTTGCAAAATATAATGCAGATGTAAAATATAGCCTTTGCATCTTATCAACAAAAAAGCTTCAAGGGGGAAATAAACGCCTGAAAAGTGTTTCTAAGAAAAAAGCTAAATTATTGATAGTGTTATTAGTTTTGCTCTTAATTTAAAAAGAGCACAAAGCAAGAAGAGCTTGATTTTGAGAGTTCCTTTGAGCAGCAATTTTTTTAAAAAACCACATTATTGGAAATGACCTCCTGTATTTTTCTAAATGCAACAAATTCATCTTTGGCTGCTTCGCCGTTAGGCTGCGGGAGCAGAGAATCTCTCCTTTTCATAAAAAGAACTGTTTATTAGTCTAAGGTTCATCCCCTGATTTATCGATTCGGATTTCCAAAGCCCGATGGGCTGGGTGCACAGCAACCCAGTGTGCCTGTCGTATGTTCCCAGCTGACGTGTTTACAATATTTTTGATTTACACCTTCCAGGTGTTCTTTTGGAAAATATCACTGCCTTTGGTTTACACATTTTTACAATATATTTGTGGTCATCAGCAAGCTTCCACATTTGTTACAGGGGATGTGCCAAGAAGAAGGGGGATTTTTTTCTTTAACTTGCTGTTGAGATACGGATTTGGGGCTTTTAGAAAAAAAAAAAACAGATAATTGATGGACTGAATTAGTAAAATTCCCAAAGTACATATTTTAGATTAAATGAGGTTGTTTGCTGGGAGAACTGGCTGTCAGAGTTGTGCTTCTGGTGCATCTCTCTCAATTGCGATGTAAAGGGGCCAAACCTTACCCAAAAATGAGGGATAAGCATGTCTTGCAGTTCTGCCTCTTCACCTTTTTTTGAAGAACACAAATTACCATCATGCAGAAAATTTATGCTACGTGTGCCGACTGAAAGTAATTTATGTATGTGACTGTATTTTGCAGTGCAAGGCTTTTCATGTAACCACATCAAAATTAACCCGATAGAATGAATTCTGTGGCTGCCAAAATGGTGTAAATAAAGCAATTTTCTTTGAATTTATTTTTTTAATGCTGTGTATGTTTAGCATAGATTTTTAACAGTGGATTACAGCTGCCTTTTAATTTCAGGTCAGAAGCCAGGCTTTGTTTCTAGAAGGCTTAGAAAGAAAAACTGTCATTAATTAGGTGGTGCAAAGTAACTTCGAAAGTTGTGGTTTTTTATTCAGAAGGAAAAATATTTTCTGGAGCTCAGTTTGCATTTGCTTATAAATTCTTTTTCAGCACAGCCAGTAAATGCTACACATTTTCTCACTGCTTGTCTTTTACCTACGTCAAGTAAACCATTATTAAAAGTGAATACACACAGTTCAGTAATATTCTCAAAATAGGCAGGTTTTAATAGAAAATTAGTATGATCCTTCAGCATTTTTCCAGATAAATCTGTATCAGAGATTTACCTGCAACAGAAGGTAACTTACTCAGATACTACATCTGTTATTTTAATCATTTTTGTTAATGAAGCACTTCACCCAATTAATTTTATTCTCATGCGCTTAGACCATCATGAGCTGGATTTGCGCTCTGAGTGATGCGCAAAAATCCAGTGCACATTTGAGGTGAGAAACGGGAATAACAGGCACATCAGAAATGTGAACAGCATGTGAAAGGCTGTCGGGAAAAAGCCGTGTTGCGGCTGCTGCCGTGCCAAATCCACGCGAGAAATCGCGGGCAATGCCAGCTCCACGCTGCTCAGTGTCTCTGATATCTTCTGCAGTGCCCATCAGGGTATTCCTGCTCTAGAGAATATTGGTGGGACATTATTGCTCTTTTCTGCATGGGCTGAAATGAAGGAAATCAAAATAGAAATTATTTGCATTAAGTGTGTAGCACGGACAGCAGAAAGGAAAGCAAAAATGCAGATTAATTCCTCTTTATCTACTTATTATCAGTCACTCGCAAGTGAAAAGTTGCAGTTTTTCATGTGCACGTTGCATCTCAGACACGAGCACCATCTGCAAACACCCCCCAAGCTGCAGCTCTTCAAACTGTTCTGCAAGCCGCCCTCCTCGAAGAGTTCATCTCAAGAAGCGTCGCGGCTTGGGGTTCGCTCTACGGCAAACGCCGGATTGCTCCTTCCCAGGCAGCTTTGCTTGGCAGTAGCAAGCAAATCCAGAAAGCAAGAGATTGCGTGATAGGGGTTATTTTGCTGATTTAAAAAAAAAAAAAAAAAAAAAGTTAAGCAAATACCT
>WHYT01016452.1:138329-166359 GCA_009806455.1 Tetrax tetrax | reverse complement strand
GCTATAAATACACAGCACCAGCTGCAACATGTTGCAGAAACACGCTTTATAGATCTAGCCATATTCTGACATAACACATTTTACTGGCTTTGGGTTAAAATTTAATATTGGAAGTTAGCGTTCTGAATTTTCTGGCTTTACTGGTGACGATGGCTGGCTGCCGTGAGCTGCGTGTTGCTCTCCGCTGGTGAGGATGCTCTAAAAGCTCATAAAAGGCACCATATAAAGCTAACACACGCTCAAGCATCCATTTAGTTATTAGATAATGAAAAAAAAAGAGACAACTGTCTTTGTAAAGCAGTGCCTATTTCATATTTATACACCAGTTTAATGCAAGGTCCTAGGCAAAGCACATAATCATTAAATTTGCCCTTTTTTTCCCCCATCTCTGGAAGCGGGGTTATAAGATTTTGTTGAGCTGGGACATTTTCAGGTTTCCTAGTGTAATTCTGTCGCAAGGTTTGAGGGCTTTGCGTTGATGAAAAAATGCAGACCTTGACCTCACAAAGAGGGAACGCAGACTAGATACGATCTGGATAGTTAACGCTGGCAAAATTCAAGGATTTTTTGCCAGCTAAGCCTGTATCCACCAGAATTCCTGAAATTGCAGGTCTGAAAAGTGCACCGATGTTAGTCCATAATTTAATATATCATTAAAATGTATATTTATAAATGTATAAAATGTTCACACTATAGACTGTGCAAGCCAACTCGTACCCACCCTGGGTGTCACAGGGCTATGGATCTGACCCAGAATTTATAACAACAACGCGTTTATAATTTAATGTTATTATAAATAATTTGCTCTTCATTATAAATAAATTGCCCTTCTTCACCCAAAAAGCTGTTTCTAGGACACGGCTTGGAGCGGGGCGTTACGGGCATGCCCTGACATCCATTCCCCACAAATGCCAGCGGTTATTTTTTCTAATGAGCGATTACTCTAACATTAAGTAAATCAATTAATCTTCTGTGTGCTCTCGCAAATGAATCCCCGTATTATCTGTGTACGCCGTCAGTCGGGATAGTTTAGAAAATACCAGCTCCTATCTTATCTTGTCAGTTCATACGCTGATGGGGGGGGAAAATAATGGCTGAAAGAGCCACAGGCTAGGATAATTAGTAAAATCGAGTGACTTGCTGTTTGTTTGCTTTGCAAAATGAACTTTTACCCCTCCACCGCCACTCCTCCCTCCCAATTTTCATCATCTTATCATATGACGTTTGACATGACAGGTTAATGAGGAAACCCCCAAATTGGGCTTCTGCAGCTAATTGTAGCACTGGTGGCTTTTGGCTGGAACGGCTGGATGGTCCTGCTTCTCCCCCCGTGAAATCGGAGCTCTCGGGGGGATGCAAAGGCTGTGATTGCAAATGTATAGAAACACCTATAGACAATAAGTTTCTCTCATCCCTCTCATTTCAAATTCTAGGGGAATGAGGTCTGTAGATTTTGCAAGATCTTGTCTTGCACGGTATGCAACAGTTTTAACTTATTATTTTCCCATGCATTTGATAATTATTTTTTAATACCGTCTGCTATTACAGTGACTTAAGCACCCCCTCAGCTCCTTCGGAAACCGCAATTTTCAGATGGCCCTGAATTGAATCATTTGGACGACAGAAGACAAAACAGTTGCCGTCGGCTCGAGTGGAAAAAGAACCGCATGGCGTGTTCCTCTATTAATAATCCAACATCGGCATGAAGATCTGTCCGCGCCGCATCGCACGCTGCTACCTCCCAGCTTCTCCCATCCCGCGGGCTCTCTGCTATTTATTGACTTTTCCAGGGAGAGTGTTTCGGGGGAGTTTATTGTTTTTGGAGATGAGTAGGGATAATGCAAAATTTGGGGCTTTTGGAGCAGGAAAACCCTTTTGCTGGTCACGTTCTGAAGTGAAACGCCAGGGACGGGTGAGCCAGGGCCGTGCTGCACCCTCCACGCATCCTGCCCCAACCCCCCTACTCTGCTCTGCAGAGCATCCCCCTCCTCGCAGCCCTGCGGCAACTGATTTCTCCCCATCTGATTTATTTCTTCTCTTCTTCCTCCCTGCCTCCCTCGCCAGCATCTCTGTGTGCTGAGATTGCTTTTCCGTCTCATGCCAGGAGGAAACTCAGCGTCTCTCTGTCCCACAGGGAAAAGCGGGAGCCCTCAATGATTTGGGGACATGGAGGTGAATGAAGAAAAATAATATTCTGCAGCTGCCTTTTCTCCATGAAAACCTCGATACCATTAAATGGCCACTCTTCGGTGATACCCCATTTCAAAAGCTACTGCCTAGCCTTTTTCTCCAGAAATCATCACTTTTGCACTGTGTGAGGCTACTCAATGGTGTCCACCGAAATCCCATGACCAATGCATACGGTCTGACTCTCGGCAACAAACCACTCAGCCCCCTTATGCATCAAATTTCATTTCCAGTCACCGGATTTATTGACATTATAATGGCCAGCCCACACAAACTGCAGCCATGCCGCCAATTAACGGGACAGACAACAACAGACATTTGAGAAGTTGCTAAACTCGAGCTTGAAACCGATCTAGCTTTCTCGCTGTAAAAGGATCTTGTTCTGTCATCGCGTATTAAACTGGAAAGCTTCACATTGGAGAGCAGTACAAAATCATATCCTGATAATGAAGGCCTCACATAATATTTCAACAGATCATATCTTTTGCGGCTTAATTTCATAACTGCAATGTGAATGCGAGGGTGATTTCCTGAGACAAAAGTTTCTGCACACGCTGTTATAAATTTCTTGGTGCGTTGTATTCAAGAGAGCTTTCTGCCAATAAGCATGAGTCTCTGATCCAGCGCTGCACGAGAAGACCCCTCTCAATGAGGGTGCAGAAGAAGACCTCCATCTTCATTTCAACCACCAGCTCTGAGACAGCATGTGTCTAAAAGCAATATTATGATCATGTTCCCAAACAAGATACACAAGTGTGTACGTATATCTGGAGGTCAACCAGTCTATCACCAGTGTGAAGTCCATCCCAGCAAGCACACGATCTGTTTTTTCATGAACATAACAGCAAAACTACCCCAACCATGATGTTTTCCCCCAAACTGCAATTCAGGCATTCAAACTGACGGCAAAGTTTTGGGAAAATTGTGCTGATTTTACTGAATTGTTCTTGCCATCAAAAGACTTTTGAAGGTCATCACCTTTCTTTTTGACATTAAATGAAGCATTGCAAATAATGCAATGTATTTCTTTATTTTCAGAAGTTCAAAGGTCCATTAAGGCCTTCCATTCCATACAAAAGGCTTAATTCACCGGAAACCATTTTTCTCTCCCAATTGTTTGGAGAGGCAAGTGAACCAAACAATCTGTTATTCACACAGGTCTACCCAGAAACGTGTTTCCCGTGCCCAAGCGGTCTATGCTTTGACTTAACAAAAATAACTTTTCACTGAGCTACTTTAAAACATTAAATTTGTCCATAAACAAGAGTTTTGTGAGATGATCTAGGTTGCATTTGTACGTACTTGTTGTAGGTGGGAACTAAATTGAGGTGATGGGGTGGAGAAGGAAATACAATGAATCTTTAGTGTCCAAAATGCAAGTCCATATTTCGCAGCTTAAGCTAGTATTTCCAAGATGATGCTGTCAAAAGACACAACAAAATAACAGAATCTGTGGGCTGCCCATTTTCTGGTGCAATTGTCCATTTTTAAGTGAAAACTCTACTTTCCCACCATTGCTTTGGGAAATAACATCTTTCGGCACTTTTGAAGAGACCTGCCTGCTCACTATTTCTACATCCAGGCTGTCCAAGTTGCCCTGTGTAATACCAATGTTATTTCCTTTATATTATAAATAGGATTTGGGTTGAATATGAATAAACTCATACCCATTGGTATGCTTTGTAACTCTAATCAGCGTTTTCCTGAAAAAAAAAAATTAAAAAAAGGAATGTTTATCTGAAAAATAAAGAGGTGCTAATTTTATCTTGTGAAAGTGGATATCTCCTTACGTCCCTCCAACTTCTAGGAAGATAACCAGAATGTATTATATCGTCTAAATCCAGCATCCTATGAGATCAAACAAAATAATGTATACATATGCCAAAGCTGATTGAAGTATTGCTGGTGCTCACTTCCGCTTCGCTAAGTATGTGTTTCATTGATATACGTAATTTGCCACCGCCATGAAAGAAAGTCCTCTGTTTGTGCCAGTTGATTTCTATGATATCTGGAGGCTTTTAAAATAGGGATCCAAAATAGATGTGCCCTTGTCACCCCTGTGTTTAAGCTCTCTCCAACAGGAAATGGCATGGGTTCAAATTTTTTTTATACTGGAAGCCACATGTAGCTAGATAAGAATCATGTCTTGTCTATGACTAAGCATTGACATTTAAATGTTTAAAATATAGTCAAAATGATCCATGGCGAACCCACCTGAGACTATTTTTCTTTGTCTAATGTCCCACTTTCTAGCCTCTTGAAAGGGAAGGTGGAGCTCTCGGGGTTGTGACATGACAATGTTATGGTAAGGAAATGGAAGTTTGCTTTATTGTTGGTCTTCAAAGACGAGAGGAGGTTTTGCTACCGGGCACTGCATCGTCTCCACCAGGAGAGGGTTTTATCCCTACCTTCTCCATCCCCACCAACAAATTTAAAAGGCGGCATGGACGAAAGACTTTCGCTTTTGCCAAATCACGGATGTAGGATTCAACACGCTTGGAAAAAAAAAAAAAATTAAAAAAATGAGTGGTATTTCCTTCGAACTGCTGTTTCTCCTAGAGGAAGGGGGCAGCTGGAGGGGTGAGGAGGGCTGGGATGTTTATGAAGTGTGCGGGGACTTTTGAAGGAAGCTCCCTGAAGGAGGACAGATGGTTGGGGGAACTGGCAACGTGACACTGAGCCTTTCACTTTGAGGTCGCCCGGTTCAAACGCAGCCTAGGTCAAGGATGGCACAGAGCCATCTCCAGCAAATGGCTATTTTGGTGCTGCATGAAAAAAATGGCTGCTGAGGCTCAGCTCCTCGCTGGACAGAGTATAGAGCTGGCTTTTTTCCTTTCTGGTTCATTAGTGAAGATGTATGGGAGAACGTGCAGGGGTGTGCAGGGGAAATTTGTTTGGTGGCATTGTCCAAGCACACAGCATTACTTCTCCAAGCCGAAACAAGGGATCTCCATGGCATGCAAGTGTTGCTGTGGCCAAGAGGCAGCATCCCCCAGAAAGGAGGCTGTGGGTCCACCTGCCACCATCATCTCCCAGAACAAGTAAAGGCAAAATCTCCTTTCACATAGGTCTAATTTTTCACAATGTTCCCTTTTATGCTAGGCAGACCCACGGACCAGCATCTTCTGTCTTTTCCTAGGAAATAAGGAGCAAATCATGTTTGGTCACTCAGACACAATCTCACTGAAATTGTGACCTCATAGAAATATTCTTTGCATGTTGGGAGATTACTCTGTGGTTTTGCCTCACTTTACCCTTATTCTTTAATTTCACTCTAAAATATCCAAGGTTTTGAGGAGTTTGGATTTTTATTTGCAAAATTATTTTCCTTATGACTCTTGGATTTTGGATTCTAGTAAGTACATCAGGACAAGAAAATATTTATTAGCAATATTATTACAGGGAAGAGAAAATCAGGAGAGGAGAGGAGAGAAAGAAGGAAAGGAAAGAGAAATAGAATTCCTAGGAAAAAAAGGAGAATAAACAGGAAAAAAATCCTACACAGATTTGTAAGCCACTGAACATTTTCTAGGAATACACCCAGATCTTTTAAACAAAAATAGTTTATTTTGGAACACCTCTTTTCTGCATAGATGCTACTCACATGCATCAGTTAGGACCCTGCACCAGTTCAGGTTCAGAAAAGTTCGTTGTTCAGGTTAGGGTCAGAGTTATTGGAAGATCTGACATATTAAGTCTCTTAAGACTTAAATATTGTTTTATGAATCCTGAAGCACAGTGGCATCCCACAGCAGCTCATCCCAAATTAAATGGTCACAGGGCAGCCACAGCCAGAGGTAATTACACATGGCTTGGTGACTTGTGAGGGAAGGGATGCCACTGGGCTTCCCCAGCCAAGGAACTGGGGTTTGGCTGTGTAACATAGAAAATTACCAAGCTAATCACAATTTTATAGCATAGCTGACAACTGGATGGTATCTGATGGGAATTGGTCTTCTCTCAGATTTCACTGGTGCCTAAGATGTTCAGGAATGTCTACATCCTTTAGCATAACTGGGCTGGTAAATACAGAAATTGGGCTGCCAGGAATTTGTACCTTTCCAAGTCTTATCCAGGCTGAAATCATTGAAAAAAAATTATCTGATAGGAGAAGGAGCCATCATTCAACAAAACACAGGCAGAGAGATAAAGTAAATTCTGAAATAATGGGCAAGAAACGCAAAGCATGACTTCTCACAGTTCTGGACTCTGTCCTTTCCACGTGCGGCAGCAGGCTCAACACCAAAACCACTGACGTTGAGGAAAGATCCCTGTAAGATTCAGCCAGCTTTAAAGCAAGACATGGAGCTTGAATACATCTCATTGTGAGAACAAGCTATGGGTGGTGGACATAGGACATCTTAGCACTTAATATATATATTTTTATTATGGTCACCCCTTTGTTGGGGAAAAGTACATGTAAAGAGAAGGTAAAAAAAGAGAGAGATCTCTTGTCTGACCTTGCAGGGGAGTTTTTCTGTGCAAAGGAGTCATCCCGCCAGCAGAAGGAGCTCCAGATAAAATCCTGGCGCTGCTCATTTGGTACTGATGAAAATGACAATATGAAGGGAAATGGTGAAACAGCCAAGTTCAGGAGGAGAGAATGGTAGGACAAAGATCCAGGAAAAAGCAGGACCAGTGAGAGAGCGATGCAAGTATGGCTGGAAGAGCACAGACGATCCAGTTGGCGTGTTCTTGTCTTCAGAAACCACAACACTCTGGACTGCGTTTTCCTTCCCCAAAGTAGAGGTTGAACTTGCTGGTAGGATTTCAGCAGGCTGCTGTCGTTCAAGGTGGTATCCTGCACTCCAGCAAGGATGAAGACCCAAGCTCCTTGTTTCCATTGGCTTTGGGGATGCATTGCAAAGTGGCAGGAAAGCAGCATAGGTCTCTTTTCAGCAGGAGAAAGAGTTCTCTGGAACATCTCTTCTGGCTTTAACATTTTATATTAAACAATAGAGGAAAGATTAAAATTAAAAAAAATAAAAAGAAGGATAAAGCTCAGGGTAGATGTTCCAGTTAGTAAGTTCACAATTATTATTACAGAGAAGTTCTCAGGTTTACAGAGATAAAACAAAGCCACAAGACTGCAAGCCAAAGCCCAAAATGCCTCCAGAAGGTCTTTGAAATTAGCCAATATTTATACTTGAACGAAACGAAGTAATAGGATATGGGAAATACAAAATATTGTCAAACAAAGAAACAAGAATGCCTGCAGCACTGAATTCCATAAATAAAATACACTCCTTAGTTTAAAACTGATAAAGATGCTCTTCTGCCACAAGCGGTTTTACAGGCTGCGTTTTCCTGCAGAAAGTAATCCACACAAAGAATTAGCTTTCTTATCCCTTGTTTACATGTGTTGATGATAGTGGGAAGGCTTTGATAAGAGATTGTTACTCCTGACTCGCAGAGACGCTACAAAAATCTGCCCCTAGAAGTAAGAGAAGTCCATGAGTTGCACTGTGCTTGTTCTCCATGTTCATGCTAATTTGCTACTGCAACATTCACACCTTCTTCAGCTACAAAACACCCTGAAATGCCTCTAAAGAGATTTATTTTTTTTTTGTTAGAACTATTTAATGTGATACTAAAATAAATTCAAAAGGCAGGAAGGATATTCTTCATTACGTTACCAATTTATAACACCAGAATCCTTTTCTCCCTTATCAAATCAATGCACAGGAAAAATGAAAAATGAGATACGCGTGAAAAGAAGCAACAACTTTTTGTAATGTTTCACTGATTTAAATACTTTTCATCTGGTCATATATGTAAATATTATATATAGGCACATATCAGGAAAAGGAAAAATATCTGCTGGCTCTCTTCTTGTGCAGGAAAAAGAAGCAATTGGAAGAAGCAAGTCTTGCTGCTATTACCCTCTCTGCAACACTTCTGAGGTTAAAGGAATAAAAATCCATCAATTTGTACAGCCTGACCTTGCAGTGTTGGTTTTTAGCTGAATTCAGATGTGCAGGATTAACCCAGCGAAGTTTACATGACATTGATTTAAAAGCTGCGTTACAGGACCTTCCAGCAACTTACATTAATTGGAATCTTTAATCGGGCCTTGGGACGAAGAAAAAAGTTGCTTATCAGACGTGCGACATATGATAAACAGATGTCTCCGTGCATCAGATAAATACAGATGCAGCATGCATTGCGAATCACTGCAAGCCCACAGCTTGAGCAGCACCAAGGATGGGGCAGTGGGTAATTCCTGAGCCACGGGGTTTTTTTGCTATGATGAAGACAGGACAGAGACGTCTACGTTGGAAATGTGATTTCTCGCCTCCCAGCACACACTCAGGAGTCACCCAACAGCACCAGTTTGAGCAATAGGCTCTGGGTACCAACCCCATTGCCGTTCAGCAGCAGAGTTGAGAAATGTCCAGGTGCATGGTTGGACGCCTCAAAATAAGAGAGTGGCTGGGGTTGATCAGCAGAGAGCTGGGAGGGTTTTACAGGAGAGAGGCACACACCAGGCAGGGAGTAGAGTCCTGTAGCCCAGTGGTTACAGCACTAGAGCAGGAGGGGAGGTGTCTCTGCCTCAGGCATGATGTTGGTTGATGCATTTTGTGTTGATGGGTGGTCCAGCAAAACATGTTGGGACCTCAGAGCAGAAACTTCATCCCAACTCTGGATTTTTAATTTATTTAGGCTTGGGTTTTTTTTAATATTGGCTGCTCTCACCTGCCATCTCATCTCCTTTCCAGTTTGCAGCCAAGTTTTAAACATCATTTTTAAATCTGGGTTTTGCCTACTTGTTTTCTCTCTCCTCTGTATCTTCTTCTAATGCAACTCCTCCTTTTTCTTACACCTTTCACACACCAGCCAGACCATCTCCTTTACCAGGGTACCTGAGGCCAAACAAGGACCAAGAGACACTGTCCTTGCTCTTGGGTCTCATGCCCACGCTCTCAGTCATTTGGAAAGTCCTATCTGAGCTCCCGTGACCCCGGTTGGAGCACACCCAGAACAAACCAGTATCTCCAGGGAAGTTAGCTGTCAAGTCCTAGCAGATCTCCGATGCAAAACACAATTTTTCAACTGCTTATCGCCTTGTTCTGCTGGGGCAGCTCTCGGCAGGGACAGGAAAAGGGCAAACAGCCTCTAGGAAAGCCAGTGCTTGCCAAATTGCCGATCATTTCCACTGTGCGGCGGTGCCAGGATTTCACACAGAAAAGCTAGCCATGGTTTTCAGAGGTGAGTTTGAAGACCCATTTCCTGAGTTATTAGGATTGAAATTCCCCAAAGAATAATAAGCATATTAAATCAGCCTGGGGTAAGAGACATGTATATGGAAGGATGTAACCCAAGGAGGTAAAATTTCAACCAACTTCTGAATAACAAGATGAAAGGTCATAGAGCAGGAGTTGTTATCAACTTAATAACAGCATGGCTGTCTCATCCACCTAGATTATGCTCAACACAACCAGTTTTAGTTTTAAGTCTCTGTGGATTTCTCTGTGGAAGTCTCCATTGTCTGTCCACAGACCTCTCTCAGATTCACCCTGAGCAGTGCTCCAGGATCCGTATCGCAAGGGTTCACATGTGGGAGCCAACTTGCAGCTCTGAATTTGGCCCATTTCTTTGGAGGATATGGCGGGAGTAGCCTGTGATGTTGTTTGCTCTCTGGAGGCAGCCCAAATGAGAGCAGAACAAAGCTTTGATGCAAATGAAAACCTACCAGTGAGTACAGCTAAATAAAGAAAAGAATGATTATTTGTTATGGAAACCAGTGGAGGAAATCTTGAATTAGTCAGTGCATCTTGACCTCTCTCTGCCCTCCTGAAAAATGTGCGTCGTCCTAAAGCGTTTGGACTTTCGACTGCCAAAAAGGGGAAACTGTGACGTTTCCAGCCACCTGGTACAGACTCCAAACTTTATTTAGCAGGAAAAAAAAATAATTCCTTTTGTACAATATGTATTTTTTTTAAATGAGTAAAAAGCATGATTTCTGCAAAGCTAGATAATTTTCGGTGGCTAAGTCCAATCACCACACAGACAGGAAAAGCTTGAGTTGATATTGTGAATGAACCATGTGGTAATTGTTTCCGTACATCCTCATTAAGATGAAAAGCTACACAAATAAACAACAACAAATGCTGCTATACGCCAATCAGAGGGTTATTCCGAAAAAAAAAAAACAAACCCAAAGGGAAAAATCTGGCTCCGAATGCTTCTTCCCATGCTTCCTACCAGAAGGAGTATCTAACTGAATCAGAGTTACCCGAGGTGGCATTGCGCATTTCGCCTTGCTCGCTGGATCACATTCAGGTAGTGACTGTCTGGCTGGAGTCTCGACTCGGTATGAGTAAGCGGAAGGTGAGGAAGGACATGGAGAGAACCAGAAGTTACGGGGAAACACGACAATTAACACCAGAGAAACTGCTCTTCAGGGACTCAACAGAGTCATAATATGGAGAAACCTTCTCTGGAGAGGTGGATTAAGATGTTGCCACCCACCATGTTTTACCGGCATGGTGACAGAACTCATCAGAAAGGTCATTCCAAACATTTACAAGGGACAGAACAGGAGTGACCTCCACCTGAGATCAGGATGAGCACTGGGATACCTTACTGCAGCATCACAAATGCTCCGAGACACGGTCCCCAATGCAACCTTGTCCCCGGGATGGGGATTGCTCTAATTCGGAGCCGGAGACAATCCCCAGCTGACATCTGCAGTACCCAGCCTGCTCCGCTGGCTGAGGGCTCCACAAAAGAGTTGTGTATTCCCCATAATTGTCCTCCTTATCAGTGTTGGTGAGTGCGCAGTAGTCTAAATCACACAGTCATGACACTACACATGGCTGAGCAGGAAGAACCCACTTGGCTCGGGTTAGATTAGTCTAATCCCACCTCCCTTGTTCTGTCATAATACCCCTTCATCCCTTCACTGCCTATAAAATTATCCAGCTGTTGATTAAAATTAGTGAACCCTTGGCTTTAGGAGTAGGGTTGGCAGCTTATTCTGTGTGTTTCCTAGATATCTCTGGATGAATTCCCCATTTACTTGACGGCCCGATCCTGTGAACTGCTAAGCGCTCATGGCCGGGCGGTATCAACGCTTCGCTCTCTGAGGGTGCGTCTAAATCAGGGGTGAACGGGTTCCTCCTGTTTGGCCCCATCAACCTGCTCTCAGTGTTCAACATCTTCCCTCCGTGGGTGTTGAGCTGTCTTTAGAAAGAGAAAAACAAACGCTCGGCCGTCAGCTGGTTGCTCTCAATAGCCCCGCTCCTTTGAAAAGGTGACTAAAATAAGCTTCTGGCTTGTTGCCCCCCCATCTCTGACAGGCTGTGGGATGCTGGAGCGAGCCACCACGCTCGGCAAGCTGCAGCGATTCAGCTCCTCGGAGCTTCAGAGCTCTCCTGTGCTGTCTGTCTTGATAAGCGATCCCAAGCAAGCTGCAGAAGACTGGGATTTTGAGCGAGCTGCTGTGAAATGCAAAGTATTTCCATGTCTCAGCCTAGATTTATACTGCAGAGTCTTTGCTGCAGCAGTGATATCTTGTAAAAAAAAATATTAGAAAAAAATAGGAGGGGAATAGCCCGTACAGAAAGAAAAGAGATAAAATCATGGGTGCAGTTGGAGGAATGTTTTGGAGATCAGCATTCATTTTTTTATTGTTTTTCTTTCTGCAGATTCTATCTGGAGGGCTTGGAGAAATGCTGGGAATCCTCAGCTGAAGCACGCTACTGCACGGCTTTAGCACTGCTGGATGTCTGTACACCCAGGAGCCCCGGGAGGGTTGGCAGGAGCATCCGCCTGTTCCTAGCAGGGCTGGGGAACTCGGACACCACCGCCAGCTGCAGAGCTGAACCCAAAAGTAGAAGCAACCATGCATTTACCAGCCATTTGCGCCTCAAATCCAGTGTGCAGTGGGCATATGACCAATCTCCGCTGCTCCGTCCAGTCTTGAATGTCTGACAAAAGCAAAGCAAGCAGGCACTGCCCCACAATTACCCTAAAGAAATGCATCTCAATTAAAAACCACTGCACACCATTAGGACCATCTTCCCTTCACACTTCACCCAACCCAAGTAAAGACTAATTGTCCCAGGAAAGTGCTCTTCAATTTTAACATAACTTTTGCATTCGTACTTCTTTCCATTAAAAGGAACATCTCAGCTCTGGCTTGTCTGCAGCAATGTTTGAAGCACGGTTTTGCCCACCAGGCATAGCTCGTCTACAGAACGAGTGCAAAGAGGACCAAGAAGCATTTCCCAGGTCAGACTGGTGGTCAGTTTTCCTGTCATTTCACCACAAAATATTTATTAAAATTTTAGGAAGGGTGCACAAATTCTGCCATGGTATTTGCAGAAATAAAATTAGTCTTCAAGATAAGCTTTTGATTATTTCTTTAGATGTCTTTATCAATGTAACATGTTAAAAGCATGGCCCAGAGAGGATTTTCATATGTGCATCAATCTACTGGAGCACCATGGAAAAAGTGAGGGCAGGAGTAGTTTGCGAGGTGTTTTCTTGGAGGTGTTCTTCCCCAACTCTCTGCTTTCTTCTTTTACCTTTGGGTGCCTGAGTTATGCAGAACATGTACAAAGGATTGGTCACCGATATAGCTGGATTCAACTCACCTGGAGGTACTTGGTGTACTCCTTAGTTTCTCTAAGCCTCTATTTACCCAAGAATAGCTCTGACCTCATGGGGTTATTGCCAGGACAAATCCATGGCAGAATAACAACTGCTCAGTGTGGTGGAGAGGTGTAGAATACCAGAGATACTAATTTGCCAACAGAAAATAAGCATCACACTTTGATTGTACAGGAGAGCAGGTGTGAGGAAGATGGGAATGGGTTGGAAAAGGAAGGGAAGTTGCGTAAATTAGATGTCACGAAGAAGAAACACAAAAAACAAGAGACATGAGATGGTCAAACAGTCTTCTGAGTGAACGCGAGGATGTGAGATCTCCCAGGATATCAGAGTGAAGGCGTGAGCTGGGGAGAGTCCAGAGAAAAGACCCAGCAGTGCAGATGCACAGGGAAGGGCACATGTTGGAGAAATCACGCCAGAAGGACTGCAGCCTTTCAGACATGCTTGGGCGAAGAAGCCTAAAAAAGAGATTTTGTCTGGATCCTGCTGGCCACATCCCCGCCACACATGACTGCAGCATCTCCCTCCTCGCGGAAGGGAGAACACAACGTCAAAGCTTTTCGCCTTTTGTCAGGATTCCAGTATCCTGCTCATTGGCTGCTTTCTGTTTTAGTCCTCAAGCAATCTGGTTTTGGTATGTCATTAACTTATCAGCTAAGCCTCTATTTAGCTGAATTCACCAAGATCTGAAGTTGTGATGTTTATTCCCACCACTCTGTGGGTGGAGGGAGATCTGCTGTGAAGATTTTCCAGCAATTTCCTTTTTGTTCCTTTTTAACAAAAGCATTCAATGCAGCTGCACAACTGTCATCTGGTCTCTGGGTAGGAGAGGAGGGACAGCCGATAGCCCGGATCCCAGGATAAATCATATTCAAGCATTAAACCAATCTGATGGGCACTGAAACAATCATCATTTCCAAAGGTCTCATGGAATTTGGTGCCGATGTACGTTAGCCCCAAGTATGAGGCATGCATAGAAAATTAAACAAGCTTCTACCTCACACCCTTTCAAATGTGCTGAGAGCCCTGGAAAGTGGACATCATCTCGAATAATTGCTCTGATGCTATGCAGCACTTGAAGAAAAAGTCTCCTAAAAACAGAAAAGCACCACAACAAATGTGGTTTCCAACATTTAGGGTGGGTTTCTCAGAAGATGGAGGTGAAAAGACAAGTGTCAAATAGTTGTGCTACTCAAGATGGACATGAGCAATAAAGGTGGGAAGGGAATGAGAAGCCATGCCTTGGCGTAGTGCTGATTGACATGAGATGACAGGGATGAAAAGGAAACTCTATGGCCCATGGAAAAGGTGTTTTCCTTTCTGTTTCCCACCCAACCCAGCATGCACAGTCCTCTCAACCTTCCTGGATTTGGTGAAATCAACTGAAATTTCTGCTTGCCTCCAGGAAACTCTGCAATATTCCTGGCAAACAACAGCAAGCCATGCTGGGCGGAGTACACACACATTACTGTCCCCAGACCCTATAAGCTGCTTCAGGTCCAACACAAAACCCACCAAATAAAAGCAGAGTGTGTAAAAAAAAAAAAAATCATTAAAAACAAAGGCTCATTTTAACGTAGATACTCATCTCTCTGCTCAGCTCCTTCTACTTTACAGCAGAAGCATGCTTGCAAACACAACCCGCTGAAGGAAGGGAGACTACCAATGGCATTTGCAGAGGGAAGGATAAGAGCTTTGCAGCGCGCTTCCGAGCTCAGGCTGGATTTGAAACGCCGTCGCTGGCTCTCCACTTGAGATCTTCATGAGCAGGAACGCACGAAGGAGAGACAAGATTTCACTTCATGAACGCAAGGGTGTGCAATGCCCATGGCGTTTCATCGCTTCTGGAGTTTCTTTGTTCCTCCACTTTGGATGTGAAATGCTGAATGTAGCAACCATATTACCATAAACTACTGTGTTTGCCACAACAAAGGCTATTTCGAGACTTTTTTTGACCAAGATAATATGGATGTTCAGCCTGGATTCAACAACCATGTGCAAGAGCAAGTCTCGAGTAGATTTAGACAGAGAGGGACAATCTAAACAGCTTGTATTTTATTACCCTGATGTGTTTAACTTTTTTCCACCCTTTTTTAAAGACGGGAACTGTAAGATTTGCCCTTTGCAGCTGTATGAACTGTATCTTAAGAGTAACAGAGCAGCCTCAAATCCCTTTGTATTCTGGGGACATTTTTCCAAGGCATTTTGTCTTCGTAACAATACCCAGAGCTCCCTAAATTTTGGGAAGGTCATTTGTTTCCTAGCAGATAGATTCCCTTATCCAGAGCTTACTAGAGCCCAAACAACAATTTATAAACTCTAAGCTCCTTTCTCCTTCAAGATGAAGTGCTTTAGTGTTGAAGCCAAACTAAATCTTTAAATGGTATAAGAGGCATTTGGATTTTTTTTTTCCTACCCAGCTGACAGTAGGTTTACAGTTTATAATCTGGCCTTTGTAAAGGCATTTGTCAGCCTGTATATTTCATTTTAAAACGCGACCACCCATGAGGACGGACAGACAGGAAGCGTTTGTTCACTTGCACCAACAGCCCATTTGAAGGTTGGCTGCAAATTAACAGAATTTAGTCACAAAGGCAAACTTTTTTTTTTTTGCATTATCTTGCTAGCATCTCATTTTAAAAAGCAGCCTTTGTTTATGGGAAGCTAGTCCTCCACTCTAAATTTGGAAATTTTACGTATTCTCCTAATCCTCGCGTCCGAGCAGGGATGCTCGCTATGCATCCTTGGCCTCACAAAAGACAGATCTGCTTTTATCTTCTCTCACAGGGTCCCCAGTTTAACTGCCCCACCAAAGGAAGAAGAGTCTTAGCACTCAAGGGGCAGAGGGGAAACGTTCAACATAACTTAACAATTTAGCAGGACGAGCTCAATCGGAAAAGCGCTGCATCATCTTGCCCGTCGTATTTTTTTCAGATGGGCTTCCATGTTCAGCAGAGATTTGGAAGGAGTGGTTGTGCCAAATGTTGGCCGTTTTTTCAATTTGATGGAAACCTGTCCGGTTCAAAAGAGAAAGCCAAGAAATAGGACCACATGTTAAAAACGAGTGGCCTCCACCTCTGAAGTAGATGCGTGCATGCGTGCGTGTGTCTCCATGCCTGGGGCTGAGGGGAAAAAGCAAGGCCAGATGATAGGGGCTCTTCCAGACAGTAACAGATAGAATATTGCATTCTTTCTCCCAGTATCACAAGTAACACTCACTTTTTATCTCTATTGCTCAAAGGTTTAGAGGGAGGAAATAGCACAGTTCCAGCAAGTGATAAAGCTTTGGGCTTTTTTTTTTCCCTCCATTGCAAAATATAACAATAAATAATGGTTCCCCAAAACACCCATGGCCTGGGATTCAGCACTGTGCCCCAACTGCTTGGGCAGACCCCTTTAGTACATCGGAAGCAGAGATTTTATGAGTATTCCCAGCCTCGAGGTCCTAAAAAAAAATTGCAAACTTCTTTTCTCCCTACTCTGCCCTTCCTACTGCCTCCATCATTTCTTTGCCACCCCAGAAAGTCTTTACAACCCCTTTGTGTTCCTTGGCTGCTGCGCTCACTATGACGCTCGAGAAATCTGCTTATAGCAGAAACCATGATGCAATCAAGCAAGGGAGATGGGTTTTAGCAGGTTCTCTAATTTCTCCAGCTAAGGAGTAATAAGTTATTAACCCACCTCCACAGGGCACTAGCCAGCCCTGGTATGGTGAGTTGCATGAGAACTTGCAGGGGAACAACATTATGCACACAAAAAAAAAAACTGTGTAGGTCACTGCCTGAAAGCCCAATGAGCCACTCGTGTGCTATGAGCATCTAGGGATTTGTAAAGGAACCATAAAACATGAGGTTCGAGCCCTGGGATATGCTCAGTTTTGTTAAATGCAAAAGGTATCAAGGCGTTGAGAAGGACTGTCAAGCAAGGACTAAGAATATAATTAAAAAAATGAAGGTTCTGGGTCTAGCTCTTCTTTTTTGGGCTCTTTCAGTGAGTGGAGGACACCACTTCCTCTCCTACACCCAAATCCCTGGGTTTTCCCACACATGAAGGACCATCAGCCATGTATTATGGACTTTGTAAGAAAATTGCAAGAGTTGGTGATACTGCTAGCACATCTTTGTGAAAAGAGGATTTTGAGGGAACATGAAGGTTTGTAGGAGGAATCTTGAAGAGAAGACAGGGAAAAATAATGGGACAATATTAAAAAGGCAAAAGGAGAATGAATGCACCATGGGAGGGAAAAAAAAAGCATCAGCCAGGGTATTTTAAATTCTCACTTCATGTCACAAGAGCAAATGTGACCTTTGTTTTGCCACAGGACTGCAGGTTTGTGGTGTTGTGCTGCTAACAACCCCCCGCACACGCCAAGGGTAACCCTACTCTGTGTCCGTCCGTCCTCCCGCTGAAAGCCTGGCTTTATTCTACATGGATCTGGCAGTCCAGCTCATTTTTTGATGCATCCAGGCCTGGGTTTCTTGGCAGTACTCAGAGGCCAGGACTGCATAGCGTGCCCGCAGCGCTAATGCTGTTTCTGGCTGTACCTGCTCCCTGTCCTCCCTCCAAACTTGGGCTGTGAGCATCTGCGGTCACCAGGTTGACTCTCTCGCCATGGGTAAGTCTTTCCAGGCATCCCAGCGAACAAACACACTGTCCAAAACAGGCATCAGATTTTTCGTGGTGCCTAATAGCTTAAGCCATGCTTTTAGCGGTGGGGCTGCTCAGTGTAACATCAGCTGAAGGAGGATTGCCATATTCCTTTCTCGTTTGCACACGTTGTGCTGACCGGCTTTGTGCAGCAAAGGCAAAAATCACCCCTTTGCATTTTCAAAGTAGGCGTCAAGGTCTGCAGGGAGTTTACCTGGGTTTTTGCACTGGAGGTAGGATTTGACCTTGCTACCGGCGATGTTCTCTCGCCCTGCGGTGCCCAGCCCAAACGCCGAAGCCAGAGGAAACATCTCTCCTAGATATTACACATGCATCTGTAAGTGAAATAAAATCTTGCTGAAGCACTGAGCCTAGCTTCAGGTCCAGGGAAGGACTCAGCTGGAGAATATAGGTGGGATATCTTGGACAACAGTCATCCCCACACCTACAAATATATCCCCACAAAAAAAAAAAAAAAGCAGAAAGGGTATAATTACATACAAATTTCCCTTCATAAGTTTCCAGGCTCTTTGCATCCTCACTTTTTATTTCGTTTGTACACTCCATAATAACGCCATGAATTTCCACAGCACCAGGACACAGTTGAATTTTGAGCTTAGTAAGATGGAAAGGTTAAAGATTAAAGTAAGCCAGGCACAGTAACTGAGGAGCTGAGCTGTTCCCTGACCTTCCCGAGATCACAAAGGAAGTCCACAGCTAAAATAAAGCTGGTGCCCTGCTCTGGCAGCTCACATTCTTATCCTTCAGCTGAAGGATAACCTTTCCCATGAGACATTTCGCTTCCACCATGGACCTGCTTCTCTCCTCGGGTGCCTGGCAAGCTTTGCCAGCCCGTCCTCCCCTCTTTGCTCACTCGTTAGACCCACCGGCACTATGTCCCACCACCCTCCTGGCCATCCTTGGGCTGCAGTTCTGCAGACGTGGAAGCCTGGATAGATGGAGAAATTCTATTTTCTTCTTCTTCTTGTGTAATGAAAGCCCTGCAGAGAGGGTGTGATTTTGAGGCAGACAAGGCAGGAGAAAGGGGCTTTGTTAGATCAAACCAGTGGTCTATACTTGGCTGGAGCTGATGAGACCCCATGGATAACTCATCCCTGAGCCGGGAGGATGGGGCTCGGCAGTGGGTAAGGGACAGACAATGCCCCACTTGTCCTTTTGCAGAGCAGCTTTTCTCTCTACATGCATCTCAACCTAAATTTCCAGCTCGGCGGAGAGCTTTTGTAAATAAAGAGGAGGATCACAGGACCAGCACGACACCGGCAAATGTTTAAATGGCTTGTTCCCTGTCCATGCCCCTCCTGGTCTTTGCACCCATTTGTCTTGCCTCTTCTAAGACAGGGACTGGCTTTAATTCTCCATTTTGGGGTTCCTGTGCTCTCCTATAATGGCATAAGCCAGTAATAAATACTTTGAGTAGCCACAGATGGTGGGTTTGGGCTCTGCTAATGCACAAGAGGAGCCACCCCAGCTCCACGGGGAGCTGTGCAAAGTCACAGGGCATGTCGAATATAAATGCCAAGCTGTGCAAAGGAGAGCTGGGGATGTCATTCCTCTTTCCCATCCCGCACACCTACCCCACTCACCGCAACATTGCTCTCCAGGACGCCTCCTCCAGCATCTCCATCTGCTGCTGAGACCCATGCTGAACCCTGAGGCAAGGGGCTGGACCACGGTTTCTGCTCCAGTCCTGGGAGCTTTTACAAAATATTAATCATGCCTGCTAAAAACAGGCAACATCTAGCACGCAATCTAGACAGCTTGTTCTGCACATCTGCCCCAGGTCTCCTCTGAGGGAAGAGTAGTGGAGATGTTCCAAAACCAGAAATAACACTTTTTTTTGTGTAGTCAGACAGTTATTTAAACCAGGATTAACCTATGGCAAATGTTGAGGTTTCCCTTTTCTCCCAGAACAGCATCGTTTTAGAAACAGAAAGCACTGATTCCCCCAGAGCTGCAGCATCTCTTATTGTTGTGTGCTGGACCGAGGATGCTAGCCCTTATGTTCAGTTACACATCCATTATCTTCTTTTCCCATATGGCTCTTTTAGTATCTTTTCTGCATTTCTTATTAGCACATAGATTCCATAATCAATAATGTACATAAACGTTGGAGGTAGCTCAATATTTAAGTATTTCTTCCTCTTCTGAAGACTTACACAAAGACAATACATTCAATTAACTGAATTTGAATGTAAAGCCTCGTTTTGCATTATCATGGAAGTATGGCAGCACAAGGCAAGGGGTAATTGTATTTTTCAGTGCCTGAAGCTGCTACAAAAGGTTCTGTTAGAGCCATGTTATTAATTGTGAGCACGTACCCAGCCTCACCAATGAG
The DNA here is from genome assembly GCA_009806455.1 of Tetrax tetrax. Taxonomy (NCBI): domain Eukaryota; kingdom Metazoa; phylum Chordata; class Aves; order Otidiformes; family Otididae; genus Tetrax; species Tetrax tetrax. The sequence continues at coordinate 146,552 of WHYT01016452.1, read as the reverse complement.
GATTTAAGGCCATGACCTGCTAAGCCTGGGAACACACTGGGAAACCTGAGGAGCATCTCTGCCTGCAAGAGATGCACTCACTGCTTTAGTCTGGTTTGGGACATATTTTAAGGTGTATCTGGAGACATGAATTCAAACCCAGCAATACCAGGCCAGTCCATCACCTCTGGTTTCCACCGTTTGCTGTCTATTGTGGGAATCTGAGTTTCCCTCAGCCTTGCTGGCAACGCAAGCGGCTCTGCTGAGCTGTCTGGACCTCACCACGACTCTTTGGGCTGCGTTGAGGTTTTCTAGGAAACCTGGAACAGCCCCACTGACCCACATCTTCTGCACAGACAATAAAAATGGTTTTGTAACAACATCTAAACTGCTCTACAGTGGTTTAGTAAACAGTAAATTTATTTTGGGATTTCGTCCCAGTCATAAGACTGCTTCATTTTCCTCAATAAAGACTATTACGTTATTAGTTTTAGCCTTATGAATCCTATTCCCAACACTCAACCTTTATTTATTATTTGTAAGGGGCATCTATCATCCTGCCTTATAACTGTAAATATTCTACTTACCCAGAGCACAGCACATCCTCTTTGTTTAAAATCTAAGCTGTGATGTTTTACATAAATTTGTTTCCTTTCCAAGTTGAAAGGTCTGAAAGATAAACCCACGAGTATCCGAACGTTGTGAACCTTCGCCTGAGCCCAGCCTGCACCCCAGCCCACCCGAAGGCTCCGCTTCCAGCTTGGCCGGCTTCGGTGTCAACACCCGGAGACAAATAATAATCAGCGAAGAAAAAAAATTGCCTTGAAAGCAGGCGGTAACTGAGCCTAACTGCATCCCGGGAATGAGGAAAGGAGGGATTCCTGGAGCACGTTCCTGGGAAAAATTATTTCATTGACGTTCACGATGGGTCAGAAGGCAACAAAGAATTTTGTTGTAGGGCTGTAATGCAGGGATTAATATAGCATGGGTAAAAGGATAGGAATACATCACCTGTGGGCATATGAAATAATTAATTCAAATAATTTGAAGGAGCAGCCTGGTAAAACGAAGGCAATGGAGCAGCTTTAAGTGATACCTGCAGTATTTCTGAGTGAAAAAAATTTTTAAAAGACTCATTGGGCAGTTTTCCTACCGGCATGGCTTTGCAGTGTGAGAACCACCTGCTCCCTCCGTCGGCAAAGCCCCATCTGCAGGCACCACAGCACATGGACCTCGTGCCAGTATTCCAGCTTTTGAAGATTAATTTGTTTTTATTTGCTTCATTTCCAGTAGAATGAAACGCGGGATTCTGCTGGCAGGCCCGGAGGGATCTGATTTATTTTTCATTAGTTCAAAATTAGCCCAGCGATGAGACGTCTTTTCAAAAGGAGAAGTTTGAAAGAGGTAATTTTCAGAGGAAAGTCAGAACGAAGCACTTTGTGGTTTGTTTGGTTTCTTAATGGTTTCTGTCCCCTCACTGCAGTCCTTCTGGCTGCTCAACACAAATTCATGATTAATATTAATCCAGTTGAAAGTGTGGCTGAACCATTAATTTATGTAAAATAGGAGACCAGAAAATGGTGATAAAACATTATTTTTACATGCCTGGGTCTGAGGGGTTTGTGGTGAGGATGGACAACATGGGGATGTGAATGTCTTCCCTCGAGCCCTACACCAGCCCTGGAGCAATGGCCCAGCTCCCAAACCCACGGGAAAGGAGCCTGTTGCCCCAGTGAATATTTGTTCTCCCGGTTGTCCCAATCCCAATCCCCACTGGGGTTGCTTTGAGCCATCACGTCCTCATCTGCTCCGCAAAGGGCTTTGGTACCCCTGAGCCTTAACAGCCCGTCCAGCACCATCCACAATCCCCAACCGGCAAAGGGGTTAACGTCGCTGCCCGACCCGGCAGGAAAGGCTTTGTCATGAGCAGATCCGTGGCAAAAGTGAGTCACTGGTGCTCGGAGGTCATGCCGGCGCAGTGGCCTGGCTGCTGTCCAAAGCCAGGGGAAGAGCAACTGGGGCCGCGACGCCCCACGCAAGGTACCACCAAAATCCCACGGGGAGGAGGTGGCTCCAGCCAGGTCCCCTAAGGCACCACCAACCATGTGTTTTATTTGGAGCCCAAAAATGGGTCTTTTTTTTTGTATGTTTTCCCTACTTTTGCTTTCCTTTCAAAGCAGAAGAGAGCGCTGCTCGATCCGCACAGATGGAGAGGAGAAGGGGCGAGAGGGATGCTTCACCAGTGATATCACCAGCACTGAGTAAATTCTCTGACCAAAAGTTAAGACCAACAGAACAATTTGTGCTGCATCCTTTACATGCCAGATCTCCATTTGCTAGCAGCATTACAGGAACAATCAGGGCACTTAATAGCCAGCTGCTAAGTCATCAGGTATAAATATTTACAGAGACCTATTGCAACATGGACATTCCTCCAGATGCAAGAGGATCCCAGTCATTTCACGGCATTTTCACCTTATACAAAAGATTCCCGTTTTAGACATGCTCTGCCTCATCAGCCATAAAATGTGTGTTTTGTGGAAAACACACAGACACGCACCCACTCCTTAGTAGCTGTTGCCTCTCCTCTTCTCTTATAGTAATTGTCAAATATCTCATATTTGTGTACCTGAGAAAGACATTGCAAAGCAAACACAGAGCTGGCCATTCGATACACAGGGAGGCAGCATCCCGTGGAGGGGAGGTAATTGCCGAGAGCAAGACCAAGGGATTAAATGAGGAGTAATGGGGTGGAATTAAGCAAAGGAAAATCCTTCTCTTATGGCAAAGCCCATCCAAGCTTGTCCCAGCCCCTCGAGAGAAGGGATTGAAACCTTATCACTGAAGATATTTAATACGCTACAAATCACGGCATTGGCAGAGGGGGCAGAGGAGCTAACGAGTAATTTTTGTGCTTACCGATAGACCCAAGGACGTACAGCCCAAACACAGTGCAGACCTTCAGCAAGTGAAAAATAGACCTCCAGCATATTTTGTCCGTATGCTTCCTTTCCTCACTGCTGTTATTAAAACCATACCTCCATTTCTGTTCACCTTCATCACCTTCTTCCTTATTCCAACAAGAGTGCAAATGCAAATAATCATACTGTAACAGATTGTGGCTGAGAGCCCAGGAATTGCAGCAGGACAGTCCAGGTTTTTAAGGGCAATCCCTCTGCGTGTAACACACAACTGATGATAAAGTAAATTCACGGAGGAGTTTTTTCTTAGTAGGGAAACATGGTCTTGGGAACATGATGATGCTTCAACCTGGTGAGATTGGCCATGGCAAACAAAGGCTCTGCAGCTTTCCCAGTGGTGTTATTTTTCTCCCTAGACACCTATTTTCACCCAATTTGTAGGACCTTGGGTTATCTCCGGGGCTCCTGTGTGTTTATCAGCCAGAAGAGGCTGCCAGGTTCAGAGGTGAAAGGAGTACACCCCACGTCCCGAGGGAGCCGGGCTGGAGATGAGACAACTCAGGAGGGAACAAGCCATTGCTAAGCCACCTTCCTACGACCTAACACGGAGCAAATCTCAATTTAAAACCAGCCAGTTTTTTAATTTCTTAGGGCCACCTTGCTCTTCTTCCCCACACACCAACAGCATTCCCCCGGCATCAGCTGTGGATGCTCCGGTTTGCGTTGGCAAGCCCGGCCAGCCGTTTCTGCTGAAGCGCTGATGTTTTCTCCTCTTATACATTCAGAAACTCCCCCTTGACTTCAGTGTGAAATGATTACAAGGCAGTTCAGGCTAGAGCCAAGATCCTGGAAATATGACACGTCTTCAATGAAAATGGTATCGGCTGGTTTGCAAAAAAAAATAATAAAAGGTGCCGATTTTGTGCTGGAAAGGGAACAGAAGTTAGCTTGCAATGTGCCTGATTGCCTCCTTTTACTGATTCCAGATGCCAGGCCAGGCAGGATCTGGCTATTTTCACTATCGTGTTATCACTCCGCAATATGTCAGCAAATTCTTGTACAAACATGATTTTTTTTAAAAGCCACGTTTTATCACTTCTTTTACATAATCATGAATGATAGTGAATCTAATCTGAATTGGGCTTAAAGGAGGCACAAGAACAATGAAGTGCCGTTAGCAGCGTGGGGGAGCACGTCACATCCTTTTATTTTTGAAGCCATGCATCACTTTATAACCAATTCTCCTTGATGCTGAAGCAATTGATAAGCTTGAGAGGAAAACACGCATCTCTTTAGGCACCCAAAATTTGCAATAGATCATCTCTGGCTAGGCAGGGAATTCAACAAGCAGCATTATAACTTTGCATAGGCATAAACAGCCCATGGGAGCCTGCTGTGCTGCCTCATCTGAGCAGAAATTATTGAGGTTCAATGCAAAGCGCAGCACGCCATGGATGGAAGTAACGTGGAAAACACAGGGCTGATCTGTAAAGCAGCTCCTGAGGCTCTCTGGAGGTCTCAGAGCTGATGCAGCCATGACCAGCAAAGCCCCTGGGCTGCAGCATCCTGGTACGATGCTGCGACCGCTGTTTGTGGTTTTCTTTTTTATTGGTTTACTTTCTTAGGTCAAATAGGACAGCGACATAAAAACTGCAGGTTTGCTTTATTTCAGAGGGAGCTGGCGTTTGATAGATGGCAAAAGGCAAAGCTGTTGTGTGCATCACTCCAGCAGTTTACATTTTCTCTTGAAAACTAGATGTTAAAGAAAATCAAAGCTCTTCTAGGCTATATTCAACAAATGCAGTGTAACAGCCCTGCTCTGTTGAACCCAAGGGCAGTCTCACTGATGACTCTGATGGACTTGAACCTTGCAAATTGTTCCCCAATTGCTATTTTTGAGCCCAGCCTTTGACAGCCAAGAAATGTGACCTTTTTTCCCCTAAAATACCATCCACCTGTAACCACAGCTTCCCCAATTAAGAGACATGACATCTTCCCAGGACTGAAGCCTGGAGAAGCCCTTGGCAATCTGCTTTCTGCCACGTCCACTGTGTTGACATGGATGTGAATAAACCCCATGCAACCACCTGGTGACCTTAGCAGGCGATTTCCTTCACCAGGGATTCATATTTTCTGACAATTTTCTGACAAGGAAAAGCAGGATTTTGGCAAACAAACACCACTCCAGGCTGTCAAGCAAAATTAACCCCTCTCCTAATTTTTTTCAGGCTCTCCCCCAGCCCTCCGAGTGGAGCATGGCTCTTTGGAGGGGCAATGGGTTTTGAGGGGTAACGGAGACTTTCAAGTGGCTGATCTGACTTAATCTTTCAAAAATGTGTCCAAATTGCGGGAGCGAGGAAAACCCCCGTCTGTCCCTGCCCTCTCCCCAAATGGAGCCGTTCGCCAGGGAAATTCTTCAGAGCAACGCCTGCATACCAGAGGTAATAACCTCCAATACCTTAAGTCAAAAAGCCAAGTAAAACTCAGTAGGTAATGCATTTGGGATTAAGTTTAAATAGGCTCCCATCACTAATAATGCATCTGCCAGCGATGGAGAGATTTGGTGGGACTAACGCCGGCGTTGAGGGATGGAGGTCTTGCCCAGCTCACCAAACAAATCCAGGAGGGGAGACAGCATCAGGGGTGTGAGGGGAACACCCCAATCCCAACCCGCTGCCCCCTTCTTGACTGGCTTCGCAGGAGGGCAGAAAGGGGGGGTGGGGGAAGAAAGAAGCTGGACTCAGTCCATTTTTAACTCGCTGGATGTGTCTGGGATGTAGACAGATGCTGTTTAGACAGGCTGGTTCGGTGGGTGGCCGGGCGAGGAGACCATGGCTGTACAGTTTATAGAAGGCTCCCGGCATAAATGAACTGTTGAAGACCATTGGAAGCCTCAGTGAAATCACAACACGCAGAAACACGGGGGAGGGAGGGATAAAAAAAAAAGGCTCTTTTTGAAAAGGCGGAGAGAGAAAGGGATGTTTTGATGGAGTTTGTGAAAATTACAATGAGGTGGGCTTCACTAAAGCCTGCATTCATTAGCCCCTGAATCCCCCTCAAAAAAAGTAAACACTCCTATGTGGCACTGAAAAAAAAAAAAAAAGCAGATTTAAATAGTTTCCCTGCATCAAGGATAAGAAACAGACGTGGCTTTTCCTTGCTCCAGTCTGGTCTTGCTAGGTGGAAAGCTAATATTTGAGTTCATGCTTCAGTGGGGAACATTTCTATATTAAAAAAAAAAAAGCCATCCACGCTGGTGTGCCCATTTGCCAACCTGTGTGGGACAAAAAAAAAAGGAGCTGATTTTGTGTTTCCTGGGTTTATTTAGAGATAAGCGTAAGGTGACCTTTCACTCCCACACACACATCATTTGCCGAAAAATTGAACTGTTTGATCCTCAAGTCCTGTATCCATGAAATTTTGTTGTTTAGTAGGACATACGGTGCCAGAATCTTTAAATTTTGTGGCTGTCGGGTTCTGGGATGGAAACGAGAGTCACTGAGACTGAACTCCAGGCTGTACTCCCCACTTACGTAACAGCAATCAGCATAAGCCGCTCGTTAAACTGCACAGACCACAAATCAAGTCGTTGTTTCTTGTCACTTCTCCATTTCAAGACGAAGGCCAAGGACTGGAAAAATGGCCCAGGATGTCCCAGTTCCTCTCACCTTTCCTTCCCGTGCTCTTAAAGAAAAGGAATATCCCAAAACCCTGAAATTCGGGAAAGATGAGATAATTTTACACAGATGCAAAGCATCCATGTGATTATTTTTCCCTTCCCCACCGCAGGTCAGAGCTGGACATCAGACTGCTGGACATCCCATGGGAAAGGAGCCTCCTGGTTGTACTCCTGAGCTGAGCAGCGAAGAGCGCCGGGTGCGGGGGCTCTGTGGAGCATCTGCTCTCCTTGAGCAGCAGCATCTGGAACCTCGGCTGAGCCTAACCCCTCAACCTCAGCCTGGCGTTACAGTTGTAAAAGAGATTTGCTTCTTCCCTGCATCCACCCTTTGCAGATGCCAAGAGCACAGACCAGCTAATAAATTCCTTTAGGAAGCCCTTTGATAGCCTGAAGATTTTTTTTCTTCACTTCCACTTTTTTCTTCACTTCTCCTACCTCCTCTGGTTGCCCATGATCAAATATCCCCAGCTCAATGCGAGCGTCTGGGTGGGTGGCCGGGCTGCACCAGGGGTAACACTCAACGTAGGGAAGAGAAAGAAATTCCTGGACCATAGTGGAGGAGGGAAGGATGAGGGGAAGGAAGCACGTGGAGATCAAACCAAGAGACCAACAGCAGCTTTGGTGCCCGGACTCAATCTCGGTGGGCTGGGAGCTGAGGGCTTCTGGAGCTCTTTGTTTATGACTTTGTGGTGGGACAAAAACCCAAAAGATTAAACAAATTTGATGTACGATATGTTAAACAAAATACATAAATCACCCGTTTTGGGGGACTTCTCTGGCTTTGGGACTTTTCCATCAGTGTGATAGGCATAATGTTCAGAGACCAACACTCCCAGCATGGAGATGAGAATTTGGAGAAGGCACAAAGAACTGCCCATAGATCTGGATCCTGAGAGAGCTCTGGTGGAAACCCAGATGTTCATCTCGCCAAAATGGGCTGCCATGGCACTTCCTAGCATGCCTCTTGGTGGTGGCTCCTAGACAAAAAGACAACAAAAAAGAAAAAAAAAATCAGTCAAAAAAATCTCAGTGTGATGAGAATCTGCAACTAAACCACTGTTCATCCTGGAAGTGAAATGTTTCCAGGCCAGAAAAAGGAGCTAAAATTGATCTTAAAATAATTTACTGTTCTGAACCAATTCATGACAAATTTATCTCTAGAGTTTGGAGGATTTCTTTCCCTTTATTACCATTTCAAGTGTTACGATGAAAAATACAGGCATAAAAAATAAACCTTGCTACTTTATGTTTAAACCCATATGTTTCTCCATATCCTGGACTTTCTGGACCTTCAAAAGAATCCATTTGCTTCCCAAGGTCGCAAAATAAAACTGTCCAGCTATTAAAAAATGTCCAGCCTCATACTAATTAGTGACTGATAAAGCAATGGAAACCGTATTTCTCCCAGCTTCTGCCAAACAAAACTAAGATTAGAACATTTAACAATAAAAACTTCTTTTTATAGTTAAAAAATAGGAAGAAAACAGAGCATATTTCATCTGGTAAAGGTCAGCTTACTTAAATGATGTGTGCCACTGAGTATCAGAAACTGGAATATTAAATGATATTAATGTTGAAGAGGTATCTTCACAGCCATACATTATGCACAGAAGCAACAGCTCAAACACGATCTCCTTTAATTGT
>WHYT01016452.1:106347-133028 GCA_009806455.1 Tetrax tetrax | reverse complement strand
ACATCCCCCCCCCCATTTTAAGCAAGAAACAAATATTTTTTAATCTCATTTTTTGAGCAACACACCTAAGATTTCCACAACATTGCTTGTAAATATAATTTCTAGGGATTTTTTTTTTCCCCTTTTAGTTTTCTGTGAGTTTTACTTTTGATGGAAAAAAAAATGCTGCTGCCACCAGCTGGAGCTTTTTGGAAATAGCATCAAAAAGTTTTCCTGCATCCCACAGGGCACATTTACAGCTGCTCGTACTTTTATTCCTGCTCATTGCGGTTAGCTGAAAATAAATTTAAACCTAGCTTGCTTCTTGGAGACATGGAACAAAATTGTGTGAGAGCTGATGAATTTTCCTTGAGCTGGATCCTTCAGTATCAGTAATTTAGCCAGAAGATAAACACATAAAAACCATTCTCAGCCATTATTTCAGCAGTTAAAACAAGAACTGTGAGCAAGGGGAGGTTTAGAAAGACAAAAGTGGTCTGAAGAATTTGCTCCTATCTGTAATATTTTTTAAAAGTTGTCAAATCTAGAGAAATAGGTTGAATAAAAGGCAGGGTTGTCTCTTCCATGATTAACGTATTGATTGAAAGGGAAGAGCTGTGAATTGGAGATCAATCAGTGATACATTGCTGGGGATGGCAGGGGCTGAAATTGTTTTTCATGGAGCTGAGCAAGACGTTTCTGGGCTTTTAAAGCCTTGTTTCTAACTGCAGCTAGCAATGTCCCTGAAAAACTCTATCCAGAGGAAAAAAAAACCAAATTTTCCCCTAACGCAGTGAATCTCACTCAGGTTCTCTACAGCGGATTTACAACACCGATACCCGAGGAGCAGTGCTGGAAGAGGCGGGTCAGCCCCTCTCAAACCCAACCCAAGCTCCAGGTGAGGTGATTTACGCTCGGAGCGGTGGAGCTTTCCGATGAATGCCCTTGGCTAGTTTGCAGCAACGCCACTCCGAGATAATTTTTGATTTAATCCATGCCACATGAGGCAGCGGTGGTGCTGACCCTTGGCTTTTAACCCCAAGACCTTCGCTGTTCTGGCTAAAGGAACTACTGACTGTCCTCCGATAACCCCCCTGACATCACTCAGCCGGGTTTGATATCTCCTGCTGGGTTTTATTGATAAAGACACAGAATCGGCAGGTCACGTTAGCAGCTGGAATAGAGCACCCGCTCAATACATCGCATCTAAATCCCGGGCCAAATTTTCACCACCGTCTTGGCCTGGAAATCGTTTGGTTTGGGGACACCAGCAAATCCCAGCCGTGCTCACCACAGCGGATTTAGAGGTTGTTCCCTGGGGGAACACTGCTCCTCTTCCTCCCGTACTATCGTATTACCTGAGGCTTTTAACACAGCGCAAGGCTGTCTCCGAAAGTATTCCCACGCCACAAACCCCTTTCCCAAACCACAGCATGCATATATCTTATTCGACTCAGCCCCAGTGCTGGCATAGACTGGATTTTGCTGGACTGGGATTTAAGAAAACACCCTAATTTTTCAAACATGGTTCTTTTTCTACCAGCTCGAAGCAAATTTGACTTTTCCAAGCCAGAAGCATCACTGCCTTTTGCGTTGGGAGAATTTGCTGTGCTGGATTCCCCTGTTATCCAAAGCTTCTTGAAATAACACCTTCTTGTAAGTATTGCTAAAGAACACTACAGCCCTGGCAGTCTGATGTTTGCCCTGTCAAACCTTCATCTGTTTGAGATCCAGCTCGGTTACTAAGCAGCAGCGTCGCAAGGAACCCTGCCCAGCTTAGCAGGAGAGGGGAGAGAAGCATTGAAAGCAAACAGACATGTCGATATGTCAAGTAAGAAGGAGGAAAAAAAAAGGAAATAAAGATTAAATGATGGTCAGAAAGACTAAGAATCCCTCAAGAAAGAAAAACACTGCCTGGAAGAAGAGGCACACACACCAACGGATGCACACTCCCCGGTGAGTGCGTGGTGGAGAGGAATTCGGTTCTCACCTACTCTCACCTCAGTGGGATTTATTGCTCCCAACACAAAACCCCAGCGATGATGGATTCGGTGCGCTGCTGGGAAAGCAGGAACGCTCCCGCGGTAACTGGCAACGGCCGGAGCCTGCGAAGCGCCAGGAGTGCGTGGGGGCTGGATGCGTTTGCTGATAAAGGGATGGGTTTTATCTCAAATAGAATTTTAGACTAATCTGGGCTTTTAAATAGAAATGTGTTTGGGAGAAATCTGCTAAGCATGCAGGTGGCTGTGGGGAGGGAGGTGTTTGGCGAAGGGATGCTCGGCATTTTTCAGGCAGGAGCCGGTGAAGCGGGGCTTCTTGCGTGCCGAAGCCCGGTGGCAGGGTGGTCCTAGCAGGTCGCTGGAAGGGCAGGCGTCGGGATCTGGCCGGCTCTGCCATACCTGCCCCACAGATAACACTGAACAGGAGACATCTGTGCTCAGAGCTTCCCCGCGCCGAGCAGGGATGCGAGCTCAGGAGAGGATTGGCAGGAGGGAGATAAGCTCCTGACACCCTTTTAGAAGAGAGCACAAGCAAAGCTTTCCAAAAATTGAGTTTGCCCAAGCCCACAAAGAACCATCCTTCTCCAAGAGCTATGATGTCTCCCCATCCCTCCCCACCTCTCCCATTCCAGCTCAGCAACATCTGAAGGAGGAACAGAGAGGAATGAAAGCAATAAAAAATTGCTGTAAAATGTTGAATATCTATAAATCAAGTCTACAGCTTCAGCACCACCATTTGCCTTTCCCTCGCAAAGACAACACTTAACAGTCGCGCAAGAAAATAACTTGCGATCTCAGCCATCCTGCTTGCAGTCAATAAGATCAGCAATTAATTCTGGAAATGAACAGGCACAGCTACAGTCGAAGCAGGCAGGCGAGAGGCTTTCCAGCATTCAACAACAAAATGAACCTCAACTCAGTCCCAGGAGGCAATGTCCTTATTTATCCCCTTCCCTCCACTGCAGGTATAAATAAAACCATCAGTAAAAATAGGTCAGATCTCTGGATCCTCAGCAGCGAGATGATAAGGAGATCTGGCACTGACAATGGGACCTGAGCTGTGGAAGCTTTCCAATATCCAAGAAGAGCCAGCCAGGCGGCTTACGTCTTCACGTATTGCCTGGCCGTTGTGGGAACTATTGTACTGAGGTCTATAAACATCCCGGGCTTTATCTGGGGCTGCAGAGGGGAAGGCAGAGGAAGGGACCGAGGGAACCAGGCACAGCAGTCGCCCTTGGCAGGATGCTCAGTGCCCAGAGTGGGGGAGAGTGCTGGTTCCCTTTGGGCACAGGCTGCTCCTGCTCTCGCTGCTCTCCATGACATTGCACAAGGTCTCAAGTCAAGACTTCACCTTTTGACACAGATGCACTTCCCAGTCGGAGCTCTATGCAAGCAACAAAATTGTCCAGGACCAAGCAAACCCCTTGCTTCAGTGCTGTTCCTCCAGGCAGTCCTGGTGGCAAGGAGCTGCCTTTCTTCCATCCCATCATCCCTGTCTTCCCCTCCCTGGGATGGTTTCCCCCAAGGTCCTGCTCCAGCAGCTCTCAAGACTATTCCCATTTAGCATCTTACATTGACAGGGAAGCCAGGAGGCTGCAGTCACCTTTTGCGTTCGCTTCCCCCCATGGGGGACCTCCAGGCTTTGATTGCAGCTCTTCACTCCATCTTTTCCGTCCACGGTTATCCCAGACCCAGCTCAGTGGAGTCCAGAGTCTGGATTTGGGCTCCCAGATGCGACATCAAGATACACAAGTGCCCCGAGCTAACAATAGGAACTTGGGTGCAGCTGCTGTGTCCAGCACTCACCAAGTATTTATATATACATATTAAAAAAAAAAAAAAAAGGCTTTTGTAAAGGTAAGCATAGAACAAAATTGCGAGGGAAATGTTTGGTGGAACATGGTGGCCAAGTTTTGCTCCTACACTGGCCAAGGAAAATCAAAACAGTAATCTGCGAGTGACAATGTCCCTAGCTTGAGCTGGGATCTTTTGGAGACGAAGCCATAACCCTGCTTCTGTAAAGGCCTCCGAAGCTCAAATGTCTCCCTTTGGCATTGATCCGTGTCCCCTTGTGTGGTGGGTGACATAGGAGACTTGACCCAAAGTCTCCCTCTACAGACCACTTCACATCCCTGCCCACCATCACGGAGTTTCAGTTTTTTGGTCAGTGGGTGGGATTTTTGTCGTGTTTTTGGATCTCTGACAACATGAAGCTTGCATGTTAGTTTGCCTGCACAAGTCTTTACTCGGGACGCATCCATCATTTTCCTAGTTAAAACAGAGCTGCTTGTCGAGAGGAAGTCATTTGTCTCTCACGAAAGAGTCATCCTCCCACCCCCGCCAACCACTCTTTCGTGGTGCAAGCGAATCCATTAACTTCCCTGGAAAACGCATCATCTGATGTTGGGACTAAACTTTAGACTAACAAACTCCTGGAGAGGACATGAAGGAGCCATCTCTGTCACCCTGCTCAGTGATCAGGTCAAAGTCTGACCTCTCTTTCCATTAAATCTTCAGTGTCTACGTTTAAGGGAAAATGTTGCATATTGGCAGCAACTCTACGATTGGCAACCAGAGTCAGCACCCTGATTCCCAACCTCCCACGTGGGCTCCTGGCTCTTTTTGAAGCCCATCTCAGGAGCCACTGCCTCTCCTCCTTGGTCCTCTCTTCTCCTTACTAGTGAAATAGGGAGGAAACACCTCTTGGAGGTAAATGGCTGAAAGAACCCAGAAATAAACTTTCCAAGCAGGAGGGAGCCCATGCTAGGAAACAGCCACTCATGGCTGCAGGTGGACAACCCTGCATCATGCAGGAGCAGTGCTGAGGGCTGGGCTCCATAGAAAACACCCCAAATTCACATTTAAGTTCATTTTCCCCATGCTTAAGACAATTTTTTAATATTAACACTTCTCCCATGGTCAGACTGGAGTCATACTGTCCCTACTCCAGACTCGCAAGCCTGGGGGGAGCATGGGAAATGACAACTTCTCCCACCTCCATGCCCAAGCAGGAGCCAGGATGATGTTTGCTCAAATGGCCCCAGCCACAACATTTACAAACACCTCTAACATCTTTCATTCAAAAGGTGAGATGGGATCTCTGTGGGTCCTGTGGGTCCTGGGACTCTTCCCAGTCTTGGCTGGGAAGAGCAATGGTGGCAACGATGCCTTCTAGGAGGGTTCCTCAATCCCATAGCCTCTTCATTGTTGGATCACAGTCTTCCTCAGTTGCATAAAACAAATGGAAGGAGCTACCAACTGGTGCCCCTTCAAGTGGGAACTCTCAAGTGCAGCTGGGAGAAACTATTTCTCAGGGTATTTAATCCACCAAACAATGATATTTTGAAATTTGGGTCTAGGAATTTTTCATCACAACAATTTGTTGGAGATGTCCCTGCTCCTTGCAAGGGGGTTGAACTAGATGACCTTTAAAGGTCCCTTCCCACCCAAACTAGTCTATGATTCTACACATTTTCTTTTTCATACCTGTGGAAGAAGACAATATTGATTCCATTAACTCTCATCGAACAATAATTTTTTTGAGAGTTTTTCTAAAATTTAACAGCCAAAAACAGTTAAAATGGTTAATAATCCAAAAACCTAACAAAACCAACAAAATAGGTGCTTTGCTCACCAAACTATTTGTTGGGTTTTTTTTCACTTTTTTTTTACCTCAAGCAGCAAACCCCAAAAGGAATTATTCATACAGCTCTAAATTAAAGGAGGGGAAAGAGAAACTTTTCCCCTCCATCTGGTTAGGAAGTGAATGGCCTTTGCATTATAGGCATAGGAAAAAAATAAAAAATAGAAGAAAAATAAAGAAGTTAAATGAAAAATAAAGAAGATAAATATATGTCTAGCTAGTGTACCATGAAGCAATATAATGAGTTTCTAAATCCTGGGTGAAAAATTAAGCATCTTTCAAAGTTCAGTCCTGGACTTTCTAGGATAGAGCTGTGAAAGCAAATACAGCTGAACTCCAGTGAGGTGGAGAACATCGCTGATTTGAGACAGAGGTTGTAACGGATTCAGATTTAAAGACAACAACTTTATTTTTCTATGGCCTTGAGGGGATTAAGATAGGAGAGGAGTCCTGCCTCGCCACTACAGATATAAATCCTGGAGGATCACTCTGTAACCATCCATCAAGTGAGAGGAAGGGAGGAGGCAGAGTCATTTTCAGTAGTAAATTTTGGGAAGAACAAGCACTAATGGCCTAAAATTAAGAAAGAAAAACATTGGGCTAAATAGTAGGAAACGCTTTATAATGGTGAGGTCAGGCAGACAATGGAGAAACCTGCCAGGGGAGGTCAGGGGCTCTCCAATAATGGAGATGCTCGCAGATGGACCAAGGAGCCACAAAACAGGGGCTCTGATGACATGCTCTTGTCCCAAGCCCCTTGGATGGGGCTACTCCCACGGGGATGTGCGTGACCCCCAAGGTGACAGAGCTTTTGAGGGAAATGCAAGGTTTCTCGCAAGGATTTTTGCTGTCTCCCACCCAGGAGCAAGGTGCAGGGGAGGGCAAGGGGGCTCGGCCGCAGCCTGCTCCCCCTTGAAGCAGGAGAGATCTGCCCCAGCTGTTCCCCTTCCCAAAGGAAAACAGAGGCTGTGCTCAAAGAGGTGGGATCATCCGCACAGGGAAGGAAGAAAGAAGCCTTTCAGCAGAGCCCTCCCACCAGGAAATCGGGAGAACGATGCAGCAGGCGGAGAAGGAGCCCGGGCGCCTGGGGGTCCGCGCAGATGCCAGCGCAAGCCGCTTTTTTAAGGCTGTCAGGTTGATTTCCTCCCAGCTCCCCGCACGGACACCTGCGGTCTGTTACGCGACATGTCATTATATTTTTGCAACTTATAGTGTCCATCATCACCCCCGGGCAATCACCGTGGAGCCATGATAAATGATACACAGGCAGTTTATTATACACACTAAATCCTCTTCACTTGGTGGTCCAAGTGTTTCCCTAATACATTTTATTCCTCTTCTGCTTGGAATTGTATCTCGGATCCGTTTGACACCTCACGGAAAACGCTGAATAGGTGCTACAAAACATCACACCAAGCGTGATTATTTCCCATCATCTCCCATCTGGTGAGAATCCAGTCAGCACTCTTAATTTTTCTGCCTTTCTAGAAAACACAGCCATGTTAGAAATATTAACTAGCAGAAGCAGGGAATGCCGCTCTGACAGCCCAAAGCTCTCAGTAGAAAGCTGCTGGAGATCTGACAGCAACTGGAGGGGAAGGAAGGAGAGGCTGCGATAGCCAGTGGAGATCATAGGTGGCATTTAGGGAAAAGCCAGACAACTCGCTCCCGTTGGAAAATGACCATTCAGAAGCCAATCCCATTTAAAAAAAAAAAACAATGAAATAGAGATAATTAACATCCCTAAGAAACCAAATTCCCAGCTATAGGTCTGGTCTGAAAGACAGCACAGGAACACCCATCTGCTTCCTTACATCTGCCCTCTCTCTGAGAGCCTTTCCTGCTTTGACGTGTTGTCCAAAACACCTCCTGGAGCAGCCTGTTGAGGGCAAGGGAGCGTTTCTAATGTATAAGGTGTAATTAAGTGCTGGTAACACATAGCAGAGGGCACAACTCAGAGAAACACAGGCTCCCTCCTCCAAAAACGCCCTCCAGCACCACCAGAGCAGGTTTCCATCAGCTCACTGGAGACGGCACCCCACAGATGTGTCCCTCCTTGCCAGGGAGTGAACAGGAAGGATTTTTCCGCAGCACTGCTGTCACTGAAGCATTTGGAGAGACTGTTCCCAATTTTACCCTCTCCAGTACCAGATCCTTGCTGCCAGGGTGGTCCAGGACAAAGTCGGTGAGAAGATGCCTGGCCGTGGTTTCTTGGCTAGTGAAGGCAGGGGTGCTATGGAGGATGCTGAAGGAGGAGGTCAAGGAATGCAGAATTATTGCAGGAGGTCATGGGAGGGAAATCTGAAGAGGATCAGATGAGATGTCAGGGAGGATTTTCACAGCTGCTTTTGGACAATCCAAGGGTACAGAGGAGTGTCAGGGCACCGGCACCTTCAGCTCAGGTGTAGACACACAAATGGATGGCATTGCAGAGGGCAGGGGGTGAAAAAACAAGCAGGGAGTGCATTACGCAGGAGGTTGAGGAGAAAGGAAGAACTTCAGGGGAACGGCACAGTTTGCTGGGTTAAAGAGTGGCTCTTTCCTCTCCCAGACCTTTGTTTCTGCCCGGTTCCTGGGGGAGGAGAGTTGGCCTACAGCTGCAGCAGTAACTTTGAGTAACTTCTCAGGAAACAGCTTATTTAGATAGCACTGCCTATTCTTCAGAGGAGGGGATAGAAGAACATATTGCCTGTTACTAATGAATGGCTTTTCCACGACTAATGATGTTTACGGGGATGGATGCTCTAAGGTCCCCACAGTATCTCCACTAATAGGATGGATTTTGGCGCCAAGAAAGCATGGCTTTTTCACACACCCCTCCCGATAGGAGAGAGTTAAATATCTTCTCTGGCTCTAATGGAAAATTAAGCAGGCATGACGCATCTGTTTAGAAGACTTTTTTCTTATCTCCAGGATCGAAAAGAATTCCAGAGCTTGAAGACCAGAAACCGAGTGCAGTTCATTCACTGCCAACGCATGCACACTGGAGGAGATCAGGTTGAACACAAGCTAAGGGTTGGAGTCTCTACCCACTGCAATAAATAGATTATTTCCACTGGCTTCAAAACAGCTTTGGACCTTGGTTTCTCTACTCGAGTTTACAGTAAACAAAAGCATCAAGCAGAACTCATTAGAGCTGTTTTGATTTCCAAGCTCCAGTCCTTTCAAAAGTTAACCCCTATGAAATTCAATCTACGCAAATGCTCTTTGGCTGGATGGGAGAAGGATTCAAGCCATGAGATGTTCATCGTAACCTCCTGGGTCAAGGATCTCCCACTAATGGGGCCTGTGAATTTGCCACCCAGTCTGGAAAAGGTGTAAGCAAAGCATTCCCAGAGACAATAAAGATTTTAAGGGGGGAAAAAAAAAAAAACACAAAATTTTAAGAATTTTGCCAAATTGTGATGTCCAGATCCTGCTCAGTTTTTGCACAAGAGCGACATAAGGAACTGTCGCTCAGCCCTGCACCCAGATCCCCCTTGCAGCCTCGATCCACAAAGCCAAGCTGTTAGGAGCCAGTTTCCCACAAGCAGTGTGTTTTTAGGTGTAAACTGAGTTCAAACCACAAACCTTGATCTCTGAAGGACCTGAGAGCTCTGGGTTAGGCTTCCTCTCCCGGGTGCATGGCTGCAAAGCTGAATTTAAGTCTCCAAATCTCAACCATCCCTGCAAACGTCCCTCCAGCAGAGTCCAGCCCCCACTGCCTCTTTCAGTCTGGCTCAGGAAGCATCTCTCTGCTCGGTGTTTTTATGCACAGTGATACTCAGCCAAGTCTATTTTTACAAAGCACAGTCAGTCCGAAAGAAAGCAAACACAACTTAACAGCTACTACCTTGAAGCAGCCAATGCCATGGTCCAAGGTGGGGTTGGTCGGTCACTCAAAATTGTTGGCTCTGGGAAATCTCGATCACAGCTGGATTTTTGCCGTTGAGCATCTGGTTGAGCAAGTTTTTACAATGTCATTTCTGATCAAGGTAGTTTTCAGTAACGACTTTCAACATATTACAGGTCAAGGTTAAGAGGGAAGAGGAAATTGTGGAGGGGAGGTGCTCCGGCTGCTCTTTGAGGTGGCAAGGGCTGCAAGAGAGAGGACTTGTTCAGAAATTAAAGGAGTTATTGTAAATTCAGGGGAGCTGTTACGAGGAAAGGAACAAGTAGCATTTGTGACACCGTTAGCAAATTACAACAATGTGCAGCTGCCTGGAAATGAGCTGAACGCCAGCTCTAAAACCATCCATGGCGAATTCATTTTCAAATCATCAGCTCTTTGGCCCAGCCGGTTACGGCGAAGGCGGGTTGTCTTGCGGAAACACACTGTGCATTTGGAAAGCACTTTAACCGAGTCTGGAAAATATCTTGCAAACCAGGACCTGTCTCCCAGCAGAGTGAAAATTTAGACAAACTTTTTTGCAGGTTGAGAGCCGTCCCACCGCATCATGGAGTAAGTCAAACCACACTTGCAATTTGACTCTGTGGCATAGTTGTCTCCGGGTTGAGGAGACCCAGGTGAAAAAGCTGAGCTTGCAGCTACTCATGATGGTGGGGGGACCAAAAGGGATGGCACAGGCTTTGCAAACCCAAAAGCTGCCTTCTCTCACCCATAACAACGTGGAACAAATGGATCAGCCACCCGAGCTAAATCTTCCAGCCAAACTAGCGTGAGGATGCATTTAGCTGCATCGCTAAACAGTTTCTTGTCCTGTCATCCTGCAATGTTTCATGACCTCCAAAATGCTGAAGGCCAGCTTACAAAACCCAACAGGCAGCATCTCTCTGATCCATTCTCCCATTAGAAAACATAAATAGAAATTGCCTTTCAGACAGGCAGAGGCAGGATCCCACGATTTCCCAGCCTTGTGTCTGTCAGGCTGGAAAGAGACATTTTAAAAATCTGAAGAGTGAAAAGCACCCTCTGCTTCTAGGAGTTGTTTTACTGGGTTTCTTGTTCAAGAACACCTTGAACTTCATTTCTGAAGATGCCAAGGATGACCAGCTCCTGTTAATTTTACGCAGAGTTGCAATTGCTCATCGCTTTGGAGAAAGATGATACCCTGAGGAG
Organism: Tetrax tetrax; assembly: GCA_009806455.1. NCBI lineage: Eukaryota > Metazoa > Chordata > Aves > Otidiformes > Otididae > Tetrax > Tetrax tetrax. Next base: position 122,347 of record WHYT01016452.1, on the reverse strand, counting down.
GCATCCTTGGGAGTCTGTGGGAGTCTTGCCATTATCTTTGCTGTAACCAGGACTTTTGTCCTAAAACTCAGCTCTTCAAAACCAGGAAATTTTAGCACTCAATACCAGCAGTGTTGCAGGGCAAAAAACCATTATAACGTAAACCTATGCTCAACCAGTTAGTCTTTCTCAGAGGTGTGGGATGGAATTAGTAGCTGAATTTGGAGCTGTAAAGTAAATCCAGCAATGGGGCATGTTGGCTGAGGGATGTCCTCAAGGAGATGACTTTTCTTGCTCTGTGTTTATGATTCCTTTTTTCCCATATCTAATCTTCCAGGCATTTTGGGATACGCTCAATCCTAGGCAGTGGAAAGGATTTCATTAACATTTTACATTTGCTTACTTCTGTGCATCTGAGTTCAGCTGGAATCCCCAAAATGCCTCAGAAACTGAGAAAACTTCAAAGACAGAAATACCAGGAGCAAGTATCCAAACCCCGGACTTAATGGTGACACTTGTCTTTAATCAATAAAGAATTTATTAATCCCCTTTGCTTTTAGCGTGGAGAAGTCGTTCAAGTCAAACAGCAACCGCAGATGTTCTACCATCAGCTTCTCTCCAGACAGCAGTGGAAATCCTCCGCTGGCCACCGCACAGGTTGTGCCACGATTTTCCTCCCTCTTAATTTAATCGCTTGGCTAGTGGGTTACGGGCATTGAGAGGGAATTACCAGTTAGAAGTATTGAATGTGTAAAGGGAGGGTGATTTAAACAGAAAGGTTATTTGGGGAATAAAGGAAGGAGATTTAGCTGGCAGGGGAGAGCATAACAACAGATACAGCCCAAAGAGGCAAACCAGTAAGTTGTCAGAATGGGTAACGTAATTTTATATAGGTATATTGTATTTAGAGATTATATTAGATATATTGATCTAGATACATAATATTATAGATATATAATCTATATATTGCTTATAATCTATATAATATATAATCTATGTATCTCTATATAAAGAGATGATATATAAAGATATATCATCTATAATAATTTATAATACTTAAATATATTCTATATTTATATTAAATTAAAATTATATATATATATATAAATTCAAGCATTGGAGTGGAAGAGATTGCCTTCATTTCCAGACAGATCGCAGTGGGTTACAGGAGAGAAATTCCCAATTCAGCATCCGGTACCTCAATTTCCAGTACGCTGGGTTGGCATCCAGTATGCGTGGCTCACGCCTCACTGCACGCAGAGATGCTGAACGCCTGGTGTCAGCTCATCCCCGAACGGACCCTGAAAATCTTTTGGGCCCCAGTAACCAAGAAACCTTCCTTAACGGTCTGGTATTTGTGAACAGCCTTGCAGTTGTAATCTTTGGGTTTCTGGGATCACCTTACAACCACAATTGGATTTCAGAAGCATGCTGCAACAGCCTGACTCCCAGCATTATGCCGAGATGTTTTCTTAGCTGTATTTTCTGTTTAGTCTGAGTGCCACATAGTTTAGGGCTTAGAAAAAAAAAATGCAAAAATAAAATTTAAAAACCCTCAGGTAGTTCAAATAACCTTTGTGGCAGTATCCTCTGAGCTGGGTCTGCCTCGCTCACAATCCTGCCAAATTTGGAGGATTTCTCTAGTTTCCACTAGCCAGCCGGCACAACGGCCTGCTGTGCTCGGTGCGTGGCAGTGCCCTGAAACCCTCCCCTCCACTGTGTCCCCGGAGCCACCAGTATCCACCAGTAGCTCCCAGGAGCTCTTAGCCAGAGCGTCTCTGCCCAAATCACACCCAAGGCATCCTCAGTGCCTCAGAGGTACAGACAGAAATATCTGTACCAGAAATGTACCAGCCAATGGCCACAGCACTGACCCGGCCCTGAACGGCATCCCTTGGATGCCAGATGACCCTGGGGCAACATCCCCCTCCTGCTCCGTGACCTGGCTTCCCCGGGTGTAAAAGGCAGAGCTGACATTTCCCCTGCTGTAAAGTCCTTGAAGTTCCACTGCAGAAAAACACCGCCTGGCCGTTTCAGCTCTGCGTCACAAACTGGGGGCACAGCTGCCCATCACCTCGGTGTCCCCATCACCTCAGTGTCCCTGTCACCTCAGTCCCTCCCACGTTCTCGGCCATGCCCATGGATGCTGCCACCAGCCCAAAGCAAGACAGCACCAAGTGTTTCTTCATCACCAGCCGAAAAGTGTTACGGGCACTGGTTCACACTGCAGAGTTAATGGAAGACACAGCACAAACGTCTTGCACAGGAAGACACTTCAGATACTGGCTGGTTTGAATTTCATGTCTGCTTCTGAACATCAATCTTTAATGCCTTCTGCTGCCTGCAGCGGCTCTGATTTTTAAAAGCAAAAGCAAGCCCAAAATTAAAACTCCTCTCCAACAGCCTGCAGGTACACAGCGGATTTCCAGTCGACAGGCTGGAAATAGCACGCACAGAGCACAAAATGACCATTTCTGTCACCAAGGCAGAAATCCCACAGCCAGACCCCCGTGGAAAGCCCTGACCCAGGCCAATCAATCCCTACCACAATCAGCCAAGGAAGACAATAACTCTTCAGGCTGCCAGGGAATTGCCGGAAGCCAGGAATGCCGGCACCAGCTAGAAAGACTAATTGACAATGACAGCAAAATTTCATTATATCCTTTCAAATTCTCCCTCTCAGCCCTGATGTTATTTAGGGATCCCCGGAAAACTGAGGACCAGCTCCCTCTGCCGAGGCTGTGGCCGATGGGATGCGGAGGACAGGGTGGTCCTCGGCAAAGGGGACGCAGCTTCTTCCCCACGAACATCTCCGACTCCATCCTTACATGGGCGTCTCTCACATGGCAAGGCTGAGCTGGAACAGAAAAAATGGGTCATAGGATTAATTTGTACGTACCAAGGCTATTGGACAGGTCAGAGGCTACCCCCACTTGGTTTTGGGGAAAAAATCAAAATCTTTTGCATTTGGGTCCATCTTCTCCTGGATCATACCTCTGTAGCACACAGAGGCAGATGTGGTTTTGGTAACTGGAGGGAATACAGAGCCAGCTGCTGGAAAGTTTGCAATCCCAACCGTTCCTATGGAAAAAAAATCCCTTGCAGACTCCCAGAAAGTCCAGGAGCAGCCACAGATGGTCTGTACTCCTGGTGCCCGCGGGCCTCACAGGACCCTCCTGGGCTCCTGAAAGACCACAAAGATGCTTTTTGCACCCACCCAACCATGTGCCACGGGCTCTGGGATCCCAGCAGGGAACGACGAGGAGGTGCCATCAGCATCCCCAATACGCATCCCCATGCCTCAAAGCAGCATCCTACAGGCCTGGGGATAAAGCTTTAAACAACCTCTGGGAGATGGTTTGGAGGCTACTTTCAACCCAGGGCCCTGATTTCATGGGTCTCCACTTCCAGCAGCCACCTGGACCAAGTGGACCAAGCCTGTTGACAGAGATGGGATATTCACAGCATGAGCTGCATCTCCAGCTGCTTACACAGCCAGAGCACTTCACTGCTCCTCTGCGTCATCTCCCTCCTCGCTTGCCCATCCTCCCCAATGCCCCCTGTTTTTCTCTCCCACAACCCTGAAAATGCCTTTTTTTGTTGTTTTTTAAGAGCTGCCTCATTGTTCCTGGCAGGATGGGCAGAGCGGCAGGCCGCACAATGCAAGTGCCCTTTTCTCAGGATGTACTTTGGTCATCCCAGGGCAGGAAAATGCTTACAGTGGGGCTTCCTCAGCACACTGCCTTCGGCTCCTCTCTTTCCCTCCCCCTTCCCAGTAGATTCTCACGCTGACCCTGGTTGTCTGATTACCAACCACCCTTAGTAGAAACTCACTGTAGGCAACAGAAACATTGTGCATCACGCATGGCTTCATGTGAGATCCCATGAACTTTCAAAACCCACCGAGTTCCCCAGGTCAATGCACCTCTCACCCAAGACCTGCATCCCACCCAGCACTGGAAGAGTAACCCCATCACATCAAGAGTGTTGCATCCATCTCATCCGATGACAACAGCCTCCATCCTCACAGACGTAGATGCGTGTAAACATCGGTGCAGTAAACGAGTGCAGGAGTCCTTTCATCGCTTGCCAGCCTTTGTCCTTGGGTACACATGAAACTCCTGGGCATCCTGAGCTTGGGGTCAGAATTGGTTTCCATTTGCTCAGCAGCCCCTGGAACAAAGGGCTCTCTGGGTGTGCAACCCCACGCCCTCACAGAGCTCTGCAAATGACATTAAGTGGACATACATAATTGGTTATTAGTACTGCGTGGTTCAGAACAGCCTGTGCCGCTGCTGAGGGCAGCATCAGCCTCATGTCGTAGACATCCTCCCTGGGGGCTTGTACAACACAAGGCACTGACCCTCATCCTCCTCCCGGACATCACTGTTCCTCATAAACCCAAATCTGAACTGGCTTTTTGCATCTGTCAGGCTTGAGTTCACATCCTAAAATGGCTCATGGGAAATCAGGTACCTGCAGTCATGATTCCAAAGCCTACACTTCATGGTGGGCTTCTGCTGTCACAACCCCATGTCAATCCCAGACACTGAGTTTCTAGTAAGCAGAAACTTGCACCCTGAGCAGCTCAGGGTAAAATACAGGCCATGTTTTCTTGGGACAATTTTGAGTCAGAGTTAAAGACCTCTTCAAGAACTAGTCAACGCAAGTCACGTCGGCCTCTCCAAAGGCCAAAAGCATCTTGATAGCCAGGACGCAGCCCACTTGCAGCAGTGAGTAGTGCTGGTGTCTAGTAATGTCTACTAATGTGAATGGCAAGATCTCATGGAGCTTGGCTGCAAGCATCGAAATCTAATCTGTCATAGAGAGACCACAAAAATGCAGTGACTGTCTCACCACAGACTTTATTCACGCCTTCACTGGTCTTCTCCACAGTCATCCAGGATGCATTCCCTGGGGAGGATTCATTTCCACCTCAGGACTTCTCCTTCTTTCCCCCAGCCACCAATCTCTTGTTCATGCCTGCCTTTATTTCAGCATCACCACTGCTGCTGATGGCCATGTGGACATCCTGTGGGAATCCCATGAGACGAGCAAGGCCTGATCCACATTTGGGGGAGGGAATGCAAGCACGAGTGAGACCACACAGTTCCCAGAGGTTCTCACTCACTTTATACAATCAAGTAACTTCTGTGGGTCTTTGCAGGGGCTCATCATCCAAGACTTTCCTTCACTTTATATTGAGTTACAGACCAGAACATCTACAAGGATGATGCCTCAGCAGAACACCACTGGGAAAGAATCAGTTAAAAATACCAAAGTGGACTGAATCGTTTTTCCTCTGAAGCCTGAATGAGCCTTGGAGAGGAAAGTGCTTCTCAGCGGCCTGACATCTGAATGTGTTGTTAAGGAAGAGGTGTGTATCGCGTACGCAATAATTCATTTGGCATTGAAAGCTCCAAGTGGCGTTTTGAATGACAATCTGCTCGCGGAGTCCATAAATACCTGACATGATTTATCAGGCTTTGGTTAACATGGGAAACAACCCAAGAAAGGGATTTTGTAATTGTGGCTTTGCATCACGCATTTAATATATGTTCTGTCTAATTTGTAAGCCTGAGGAAGAGGAGGTGTTTGGGGAGGGGTGAGTGTTCATCCCAGCCGTGAAAAGTGAGATAACTTTTTCAGTACATTTAGCAACTCAACTTGCCGCCTGCGGTTACTTTTGTTTGATTGAGTGGGTGCAACTGCCTGGTGGAGTTCCCAGATTTTTGGGAGGAAGAGATGTTCGAGAGATAGAAGAAGGGAACAGGGAAAGCGATTCATTATCGCAAGCGTGTTCAAAGCCCAAAGTAACTCAGAGAAGGCCCATTTCACTGGATAGCACAAGAGGCCAAAATGCTGACAAGAAGGTGGACCTGACAGAGGGTGGAAGCTATTGGCTCAGTACTGTCCAAGATGCTCCTCAAGTTTCCTGCATAAAATTGCTTTGAAAGTAGAAAATATCCACTCAGAGGAAATAATTAATGACAAGAGTTGGCCGAAACCAATTAGCCAGATCCCAAAACCAGGGGATATCTTCCAGTGATGTCCATGGACCAGTTTGGACAGGCTAGAGAGACTTTCTCCCACCCAGAAGAGTGGGAGCTGACCAAATAACTCCTACTTTTCACCATGCCCTTGAACCTCAGCCTTTTACACCCCAGCTAAGCACAAACGACTTGCTTGCAAAGCTACCAACAAAAAAAAAAAATGTTGTAGTTTGTCCATTTAACCATCCAAAATCACTTCACTGCTTGATGATTTTGTGCACATGGAACAGAATGGCTGCAAGAGGATGTAGAGAAGAGGCTTGCTTGGAGGCTTCCCTGGGTTGCTCTGTCACTGATAAGAGATCAGACACACGGACGTCCTTTGTGATGTCTCAGACGTGCTGTAGCAGCTGGACCTTGACTAACTCAAGGAAGACAACAGCTTTGCAGGGAGCCCGTCCAAGGTTTTGTTTCTCAAAGCAAAACAAGAATACTTTCTGGAATAATCAAAGACTTCTGCAAGGAGAAATAAAAGTTTCCAACTTGTGTTTGGTCCAAGCCAAACCTGTGTCCTCGTCCAGTGGGGCTGGTGAGGGTCAAGGGTTAGAACGGAAAAGCGCTTGGCTCTGGAGGAAAGAGAACCTCAGGCAGAGGAGAAATCAAATGTCTACCCACAGAAATAACAAAAAAAAAATCCAAAAGGAAGTTTCAGATCCCTCCTCATGACTCATGTCTGCAGCGTTATTCACCAGAAATGATTCAAAACGACTCTTCTGGCCCGCGTCGCTCTTCCCCACCTCTGGAATTCCCGCGCATCCTGCCCAACGGAGCAGCGGCAGTGGCGCAGACCCCCAGCACCCACCTTGCTTCTACCTCTACAGCATCAACCTCTCCAGAACGTTAATAACGCAGCAAAAAAAAAAAACCTCTCTGCCAGCTCTATAAGGAGAAAAACAGGGTACCCTTGTTTTTAGTATCTATTCAGCTGCTTAAAAGAGCAGGAAATTTGGGCCATTTGCTTTAACCATTGTATCTTCTGTTATTCATCAATTTTAGAAAACAGCCTCTAAAATTGTTTCCGGCTCCCCTTTCCCATGTAAATCACTCCAAGGTTTGGTGTTTTTTTGTTTTAAAAAAAAAAAAAAAAAAAAAGGCTAAACATTCTGTTGTTCACAGCAATATTTTTTCACTTCATTCTAATTTAGCAACTCCGTTGAGCTCTCCTTTCCCTACAAGCCTGCAAACAGAGGAAGCAGTTCCTGCCTGCGGCTGCACGCAACCAGCAAATGCCACAGCTGAATGTTTTTTTCCTGTCCCCTTTTAATGCTCTGTCAGCTCCCTCGGTCAGTCCAGGGAATAACTCCCCTCCTGGAGAGTTTTCCAAGTGCTGACTTTGCTCCAGACCCTTTGGAGGGCATCTGGGTGGTGGACAAGAGTGACATTGCACCTTGGAAGTCGCGAGTATTGCAATGTGAAAGTTCAAGTTTGGGGAGAAAATATGGATTTTAATTTTTTTTTTTTTTCAAAACTCAAAGAACTTCTCTAGGTTTTGGGAGGAGATGTGCAAAGCCAACCGAAATTGGGATATGACCGTAACCACTCCTGACTCCTGATACACGCATAGGACCCCATCTCAGAATCTGGCTGAGGGGAAGAGCCAGGGTTGGCACAGATCAGCTCTAACAGAGCATCCCTTCGTATTTACGCCAGGGTCCTGCCCAGCCAATCTCACACCAGGGTCTGCTCACAGCAGATATTTCTGTAGATATTTCACTTGCCATTTCCCTTGAAGCCCCAACTTCAAGACTCATCCACAAAAATATGTTGTTGGGTTTTTTAAGCTCCATCTAACTGCACACCTATTGAGTCTCCTCCATTTCCCTTGCTCAAGGTATGAGAAGACACCACAAGCATCCATGAGGAACATGGACCTGCCCTAACCTTTCCCAGAAGGAGCAGAAGGAAGCTGGAATATCTCAGCTGGATGCTGCCAGGTTGTGCAGAACCAGGTCAGCTGGTTTTCAGAGAGTTCACACACACACAGACGAAAAAAAAAAAAAAAAAGAACTATTCGTGTTTCAGCTTTTGCTTCTGGAAATCCCCAGCTCAGTCCTGAGTGAGTCAGCCACAATGGTGACCTTGGAAGTACGATGGGAATGTCGTCGGACGTAAAAGGAGAACGGAGCATCCCAGCTGCATCCCAGAGCAGCGTGATGAGCCAGGAGCTGATGAGCACAAAGGTCTGACCACGCCATCGGTGGCTTCAGGATGAGAGGACTGCTGTTTTCCAGCAGAAAGCTGCAGGCAAGGAAAATAATTCCTTAGCGGTCGCAAGCTCCATGAAAGTAGCCCATAAGACCCAGCATCTGTAGAGACGCATGAGAAGCAGGTTGACTGAAGGTTTTGGGAGACTATTCCCATTTTAAGCAGAATATTTCAAAGTTTTGAAGAAACTAACCCAACACCTCATGCTTTGAAGCAAACAGAGTGAGAAAATCCAGTCAATATTTTTTTTTGGCCAGAACAAGTTTCTCAGAAAAACGTCCTGGCAAAGCAGAGCTTGTTTTTGGAACAACTCCACTCACAGCAGCAGGTGCGTAAGCACGTTAGTGAATTTATATCGGAGCGGCTGCCAACAGGAGAAGATACGTAGGAAAGGAAGATGCACCTTCATCCCTCTTAGGAGAGAAAAGTCAGAGCCTGCAAACACGCAGCATAAGCTGGCTATGCACAAAGCCCAGCAGTTTAATAACGGGCTGGCTGGGTCCACGTCCCATCCACGCTTGCAGGCCTTCACCGCGCGCTGACCTGTTGATGGCAGGTTGCTCTTCCTTCCTTTTAGTCTGAAAAATCCCCAGCTTTCTCAGAGCAAGAGTAAGAATGGGGGACCAGGAGCAAGGAAAAATCAGGAGGAAATGGCAATGGCTTTTTTCCTTAAAAGAAACAGCAAAGTTGGAATAGAATCACAGGAGGGTTTGGGTGGGAAGGGACCTTTAAAGGCCATCCAGTCCAAACCCCTGCAAGGAGCAGGGACATCTCCAACCAGATCAGGTTGCTCAGAGCCCCGTCCAACCTGACCATGAACGTTTCCAGGGATGGGGCTTCTACCACCTCTGTGGGCAGCCTGTTCCCACATTCCACCACCTTCAATAAGGCATCAAACACCTCCAGGGCTTGGCGTCAAGGGGTGAGGCCAGTGTCCAGCCGAGCACTATGCTGCAAGAGAATATTTGTAGCAGCGCATTCAGCCCAGTTTGTCAACACACATCTTTTTATTCCACTCCAGATTTCCCAGGAAAGCAGAGGCTGGGCTGCATACTTCAGATAGATAAGGGCAAAAGAGGTCCTTATAATCTCACGCTGACCTCAGCAATGGTGTCTCACTTATACCTTCTCCTTAAAGGATCTACACGTGTTGCAACTGGGCGCCTGGCCTGCCCCATACCTCCTCCGCTCCAACTCTGTCTTCCTGAAGAGCAGAAGCAGGAGATAAGTGCTTAATGAATTAGCAGAGCACATAGTTTCCCTGCAAGAAGCATCTTGCTGGGGTCCTGCCAGATGCCGAGGCTCTCCCCCGCGCAGACCGCCCTTGGAGCCAGCCCTGAGTTATCGGGGGATTTCAGAGACTTCCCACCGCGGCACCAGCCCCGCGGACGAGGAACATCTCCACCTCCCAAACGCAAGCGTGGCATCTCACCCCTATCTGCAAGGAGAAGGGATGATGGTTTGGGGGGAAAAAGCCCTGCTGTAGCCCTGGACCACGCAGAAAAAGGGCCCCACGCTGAGTTTAGGGCTCTAACGAGAGGCCAGGTTCGTTAATGCTCTGAGCAGAGGAAGGCATTGGCCTGTATTTCTTAGGTCACAGCGACAGCAGAGGAAGTCTGGCAGGGCCGTGATGTGGGATGGAGATTGCTCTCCAGGGTGACTCCAAAAGGCAATAAAAAAGACAATGAGGAGAAAGATAATAAAATCTTCCAGCTTTTTATTTTCTCCCTGCAACTTCAGGCTTTTCAGGAAGGCCTAATGTTTGCCTACAGATTTACTGTCCCCCAGGCACCGGGTGCAAAGGGATGGCTGACGTTACTCGGCGGCTCCCGCGAAGGGCTGTGTCGCTGTGACCGACCCGCTCGCTGGCAGCGGGGACCAGCCAAAGCGGCTTTACCATGGAGCTGGTGAAAAATAGGCCACTCGACAGAAACGGGGTTAGAAGTGTCCTTTCCCTGAAGAGCCCTAACCCAAGGTCAGCTCACACAGGACCTTAAATCAGAATTATTCCTGCTGGAGGTTGCTTTTTCTCCCTGCAACAAACACCAGGTTTTTCTGTTGGGAACAGGAAAAAAAAAAAAAAGATATCACAACCTCAGTGCGTCACCAAGCATCCTCAGGATGATAAAAGCTGACGCTGGTTTCTCCAGGGTCCAAGAGCATCTCCAGTTGTGCTCCTTGGCCTCAACCCCATCAAAGCCTCCAGCCCCTGGTGCACCCACAACCCAGACCTGAGCACATATAGAGGGTAAAAAGCCTAAATCCCAAGCCAGCACACATGAGGCAGGCTGATATGCCTTGCCTGATGACCACCACTCCTTGGAGGTTGTGGCTGGTCCCATCAGGATCCCATTAGCCGGGAGCCAGGATAGCAGGACCTGGATTTCGGGGCTCCTCTGCAAGCTAAATCCATGTTCTGAGCAGTTTTGCATTTGCAAAGTAAACCTGAAGATGAGGAGGGACAACAACAAATCCCTCCCTAGGAAGTATCCTTAAATGCACCATGTCACCCCAGCAGCTGGTGTGGAGGTGACAGCCCCATCAAGACACCATGATAACAATAACTCCAGCGGTTTCTCTATCAGCACGTTGAATTAATATTGTTTGAACCGGCCTCATCTACTGCATCTCCTGGCAGAGCCCGTGACAGTCGGCGTAATTTATTGTCTCTGCTGCATGTTCGTTTGTGTTCCCAAGCAGCCTTGGGGAGCAATTTCTCAACGCGTGGACAGCTGCCGGGAGAGAGGAGCAGAGCCGGGAGACTGAGATCGGGCGAGAGGAGCAGAGCCGGGAGACTGAGATCGGGCAGGGGACAAAGGGATCTCTCTGGGAAGCCTGGGCAGGGCGGCTGCAGCAGGACCCATGGATATGGAGAAGCCACAGGAAGGAGCTCCAGGAGCATCATGAGACAAGGCACTACTGAGCGGGCAGATTTTCAGTGGTGGCATTCATCCAATTGCTTGAAACTCTGCTTCTCTGCCAGAGCCACCTGGCTTTTCTGGGGCAGCAGGGTCCAGCAAGTAGAAAAACCCTAAATCAGGGCAGAAGCCAGATGGATGAGACTGTATAGACCAATACTGTCTCCAACAACGCAGAGAATAGGACAACCACTAATTGGACACCAATGCTGCATCAGAGCATCGAATTTCTCTCAGCTTTCCAAGCCCAGGCTGTCCGAACCTTGGTGCTGCACACCTCCAAGGGATGCTCCTGGAGGAGAACCAAGCTTGTGGGTCCAACTCCTTGATCACGATGATGCTCTGAACCCAGGAATGTGGAGGGATGGGCTGGGTACGGGTTGTGGAAAGAGCAAAAAACATCTTCTGAGAGGAGTTTCTGAGTTTTGTTTTCACCCTGAGGCAGTCTGAACAGGCAGCACTTCACTTTCTTCTCTTTTTTTCCCCTTTGGAACACAAATGCCTAAATATATATATATGGAACCGTTGGAATGTTTTGTTCCAGGGTGACTGAAATATTATGCTAATATTAGAGGTACCGTGTGATTATAGAATTACATGAACATCGGTATGAAATGAGAAGGCTCAAACGAGTCTCTTTTTCATATTCTCCTCTCGACATTTTTCAGCAAATCAAAGGCATTTCCTGCAAAGGATTCGGTTGCGGCAAAGCTATTTCCAATGGAAATCCACTCTGCCTGGCTAGCTCCAACGACAGGGAACATGGAATTAGAGGGATAAAGGCTGATATCATGACTGCTGGTGAAAACATGGACCATCCAAGCTGCCATTGCTGACTGCTCTGGAGGAAACTCCTCAAATAGCTAAAAAGCAAACATTTTTCCTCACTCAAGACAAAGAGAATAATTCCTAATTTCATTCTGTTCTGTTTTTTGTTGGGGTTTTTTTGGTTGGGTTCCTCTGTTGGTGCTCGCCAACCAGAAAGACAAAAATCCTTCTCCACCTTTCTTGCAAAGCATGGACACACAAGACACCTTGACTGCGTTGGGTGGATGACCCTCAGCGAGATGCCTGCACCATCCCAGAAGTGGCCTCACTAACACACTCCAGAAACTCTGCCAGTACTGTTTTATAGCAGTGATTATTAGGAAATCGGTAAGAAATATCCAAGAAAAAAATTAAAATCCATCCCTTTTAGCTATATGGTCCTGTCCTGAGTTGAAAAACACATTAATCTTGCAGAACACGGCCAGCAGACAGGAGCCAAAAGGTTGACACTGGGGTGTGGTGAAGGGGAGACATATTTACATGCTATTGCTCAGCAGGTCACAGAAACAGGATGCTGATAACATCCTGCAAACTTCCTCCCTCCACCGACGTGGAAAAAAAATAAAATAAAATAAAACGATGGCCCCGAGGAACAGAATGACCAGCCAACCATTCACAAATTCGCCTTCTGGGAACCTCCAGTTTCAGAGCAGACTGGCAGACGCGTCGCTTTTCTCCGGTTATAAAGACGACGGCTTGAAAGCAAGGAAAACAGGGCAGCGGCAGCGGCGAGCTCCGCGGCCGGCGGGACGACAGGGTGATGGCTCAGTGAGCGCGGCGCTGGCACAGTCACTCCTTTTATTGTTCCAGATGTATTTTAAATCGAGCGGCGCTAGAAGAGAGGCTTTTAATAGCCGGGTTTACACGCTTTCCTCGTCCCCTAGACAACAGAGTTCAAAGCGGTTCAGAGCGGCGTTACGCTCTCAACGACACCGATATAAATCCAGATGACATCAACGCAACAGGCTCCACAGGAGGGGCACCGTGGATGTCCACAAAAGGCAGGGAGAGAGCAGATTCTCACCATCTCTATCATCTTTAAAATCCAGAAAATTAATTCAATTTAGACTTTGACAAGAGATGTGCGGGATTTCTGCAAGGTGGTCAGACTCGGGGTGGAGGGTGGCAAGAGGAAAAATGTTTGCCAAGAGTACCAGGGTTTGGTTTTTTTTCTCCTTTTCCAAATGAAAACACAAAGACACGCTCAGAAAGATAAACAAAATCTGCCTGAAGAATAAAAATCTTAATTGATCTTGGTTTGAGCAAAATCATTTCCTCCGACAAAGTCACTGAATTAGAATCCACTCCAACCACGGCACTTGCTTGGTTTCCAAACCAAGGGAGGATGTAAGAAGGATCTCCGGGAGATGCCAGGAGCATTCGCAGAGCCCAGGGAAGGGGCTTTTGCCTCCAAGCACGACAGATTTCCCCCCAAGTGTGTACAGCCTGTTTCCAACCATTTCTTCAGTGTATTTAACTCTCCCCCCAAAAAATCCAAAATATCTGTTACAAGAAATCTTCAGTTGCAAGAGTTCCTTTTCAAATAAATAATCTGTCTCTGGGTGGGTAGAAAAGCCAGAGCTCTGGGACCTCCCAGCCCTGAGCTGGCCTCCTGCCTTCGCTTTTTAACCACGGAGAAGATGCTCCTGAGGTTCTCTGGATGCACACAGCTCCGGACAGGAGCAGAGCTTGGGAATCTCTGGTGCACTGGGAAAATAACTTCCAAGAAAGTTTTTTTTCAGGTACTCATGGATACAGTCTTTCCAAAAGTAAAAATAAGACGCACCTATCCCTTGGGCACATCTTTTTCAAGCACAGATGGAGAGAACGGGGAGCTGGAGCCTCAAAGGGGAGAAGTGCCAAAGAAACTGATCTGTGGACACAAAAATGAGAATTGAAGGAGAAAAAAATAAGAGGAAGGTGGAATAAAAGGAGAAGGGGCTGCTTCACCACCACGCTGCTTCCTTCCCCAGCAGCTCTGTATCCTCTTTCCCTGGATCCAAACTCCAGAGGCAGAACCAGGAGATGCTTGTAAGTGCGGTGGGGCTGGCAGGAGCCGGGTAAGGGCTGAAGAGCAGAGACCCGGAGCCAGGACGCAGGGACGGGAAACCCCGCTTCACCCAGGCATTCCCCGCACATCAACGCAGCAAGAAGTGCAGCTCTATGGGCTGGTTTCTGCTCTGGATGAAGCAGGGTGAGAGGTGAAAGCCCTAACAGAGTTCACTGGTGCTGCCCATCTGATGCATCCATCCCCGGTGCCTCGTGCTGAGAAAGTCCCAGGGAAGAGCCGTTTCCATCCACCTCCGCACTTCCTTGGCCGGCTGGCAGCAGAGCAACGCCGCTGAGCTCAAGCGGGATTAAAATAAAACAAAGCAAAAAAATAACAACTTCTCACACAGCAACGCAGTGGCCCCGGCCCCCTCATGCACCAAAGGCGTTAGGTCTCTGCAGCTGAACTTCAAGCCCCAGGAATGCGATCGTCACCGAAAGGGGAAACGGCTGGGGACACTGTCCCAGTTGCTATCCGGCCACCCCAATTAACGCCTTTGAGCGGCAGCCAGCCGCTCGCTGAAGAGTGAACTTTCCTCTGAACTCCATTCCTCGCGCCAGAGGGAGCTTGTCAGACCCTGCTTCGCATCCCTGCGCCCTTTATCTCCCCCCTGGCGCTTTCCTGTTTACATTTCCCATTAGATTACTGTAATTAATGCAATAACAGCAGATAGCGTTTGGGAAGGTGGCTGGCTACCACTCGGCGGAGGAGGGCTTGGCTTTGCCCAGCCCCTTACCTGGAGATGCTCCCCGAGCTGCACCGGCGCATCTCCGAGCACAGAAAATTGCCCTGGCACCCGCCCTGTAAAGCTTCTCACAGATGCATCAGCAAATTTATTTCCAGCAGGAAGAGCACAAGCAACACAAAATGCAACCAAGCCACCCAAAATGCAACCAAGCCCCTATCTACAGCACCCGGAGGGGTCTGGGTGTCCTCAGGGGAAGAGGTGCAAACAGGTCCTGTGCTGGGGGTGCATTTTTGGGTGCCTACCCCAAAAACCAACTCCAGGGCTGAAGCAAGCCTTGGCACTGAGGGAGGACGCACTACAAAGCATCGCGAACAGAGGCTCCCTGCCTCCAGCCGCATTAATCCTTCGGGAGATGCGGTTAATACCCAGTGTGCGGAATTACACCACAGATATTTGCACTTCTCTGTGGCGTAACGCCAGCTTTTCTTAGGAAATGGCCAGTTTCTCCACATTCATCCCCTTCCTCAATTTTACCCTGCGTACAAAAGTGCCAGCGCCAGGCATGGCTGCTGGGGTCTGTTTGGTCCAAGGGCAGAGGAGGGAGGACAGGAGTGCTGATGCTCAAATACATCCTCTACACAACATTTTCTTCTGCTCCTGTTTCCCCAGCTACCTCAATTCTAAACAGAACAACTCACAGGGAATCTCTGCCCTTGCTCTAGGAGTGGGTCAGGCTCAATTATTTTCTTGGAGAGAAGAAGGAGAAACCCGCCCCAATTTCCCCACACTCCTCATTTCCCCCTCCCCGTTACCCCATACCGCCACTGCAGGTCATGATAACGGCCGATGTTGTTCCTCTCTGATGCCGACCAGCAATTGTCTGGGGGAAACTGGAGTCATAAACCCCATCCCTCACCCTTAATTGAAGGCGAGCCCTGTGCAGATCGCTATCGGAATCAAAGTCCCCTGGGCTGATGTATGGCCCAGGCTGGGTGTCAGGGACCCTTTGGTGGAAACAGCCCCCTTGCTGTTATATGGCGCTGTCGGCTTTCCAGACCTCTCCAATCCCGGGGGATTTAGCGGGAGAGTCAGAGGGAACTGGGAGCTGCAGCACATCTGTGCTCCCCCTCATCCACACGTAGGTAGCAGGCTAATAGGTGCTATATAAAAGCCCAAGAGCAGGGAGGGGGGAGATATGTATCTTCAAGGAGGGAGGAAACTTAGCAGGAGGGCGAAGTAAAGCAAGAAGAGGAAAAAAAAAAAAAAAAAAAAAAAAAAA
>WHYT01016452.1:49003-85392 GCA_009806455.1 Tetrax tetrax | reverse complement strand
GGGCTTGAGGATGGGGTCTGCCAGCCTGGGTTGGGATACAACTGAGGTGTTATCACAGCAGTGTTTTCTCTGTTTCCTTGAGTGCCAGGCTCAGCGAATCCAGCACCTCAACAGCAGCAGTGACTTGCACTAAAAATAAATAAATAAATAAAAATTAAAAGCTATTTTCTTTCTCCCATACGCAGCCAAACCACCCCGGCTGGGAACCAGGAGTGCTCTGAGCGCAGGACGGTGCCGCAGGCTTCGCCATCCCTGATGAAGAGAAAAGCAACGTCTTCAGCTGCGGAAAGGTCTGTGTTCACAGCAGCGATGTTTTATTTTTAGGGAGTTTGCGAGGCGGAAAGGCAGCACAGCCACTGGGTGGCAATCGCCATCCGGCTGCAGCACCGAGCCAGCACCCTCGGGACCCGCTGAGCATCCCTTCCCCTGACGCCCCATGCAAATGCAGCAACATCTGGTAGCAAGGGCTTACAAAGATAGCCCTCAGCTACGCAAATACAGGAACAGGGTCTCGGCCAAGCTGTCATGTAGGTAAAGAGTTTAAAAAAAAAAAAAAATTATTATTTTTCAATGCTCATTTGCCTGTTGTAAGCCCTGCTGCATCTTGCTGGGCTTTATGGCTTGGGGGCAGTGTCCCCATCCTGCTGGGGAAAAGTGGCCCCTTGATGAGGGATTCTGTCCTTCAAGGGTCTGAATTATCCTTAAAAATTTCTCTTTTGCTTTCCCTGGATGTTTCGAGCAGGACTGGGTATCCTTTGCATGGGATCCAGGCCGCATCCCGTTTTCCCCAGCAATACCTGAGGGGTTTCTCTGAAACGCAGCCACGGTATTTGAGCAATTCCCCCTCTGTCTCTGCAGGCTGGTTTGGGGTGAGGAGCGAAGGGCTGGAAAAGAAACCTGTGGTCTGGGAGCCTGGACCCCGCTAAGGGTGGGAGGTAGAGGTGGGTTTGATGTGTTTCTGCTGCAGGCTGCCTTTGCAGCCTTGGGTAAATCCCTCAGCCTCTGTTCCCTGTCCGTGCAACAGGGACATCAGCACCACTCTGCCCCGGGGAGCTATGGTGAGGACAAGGGTACATCTGAAATACCCAGAGTGCTTAAGCTGTGCTGAGAGAAGTTTTTTCACTTTTGCTGCAGAACAGCGTAGTTTAGACCCAAAGACCTGATGATTCAAGTTTACCTACTAAAATGCAGCAAACCACCGCACAGACCTTTGGTTGGATTGGCTCTACCCAAGTCCCCACTGCAGTTTTTGGAGTTGCTTCACCACCAGTATTACCTTGAACCACACTGATAACAAACCTTCAACCACTACCTTCATCCCTGCCCCATAAAATATACTTTACCCAGAACTTGGCTGCAGCCCAGGCTGGTTTTGGAGAACCTCAAGATGTTGGGCTGATGGCCATGGAGGAGACCAACCCCCTGGAGCAGGCACACTGCCCTGAAATGAGCACAGCCACCTCTTCTCTGTGTCCCCAAACCACTGCCCACTGGGAAGGAGGTGATGGGGTAGCATCACTCCAGTGCCAATGAGTAAGATGCTGTGGTTCCCCTCTGGTTTTGTGGGGCCAAGCACCATGGCTTGCGATGCTGCGATAGGTCCCAAGGCTCGCCGCTGCGGTCACCGCTGAAGAAATAGCTGCAGTGGTCACGGGGAGAGGAATTGTAGCGGGTGGTGGAGCGAGGAGAACCAGGGCACTGCGACCACGGGAGAGCAAAAGGTACCTGGGACTGGGGCGAGAGCAGAGGGAGAGGTTGGGTGATGGTGCAGAACGGTCCCCAAAGTCTCTGGTGCTTATCCAAAACATGTTGCATGGGGGAAAGGGGAGAGACTGGGAGGGAAGGGTGGATGCAGGGAGGAATGGGGAGGAAAGTTGAAGAAAGGGATGAACAGAGCGGGCTGCAGTGTCTGTGTGGCCACCTGCAAGGTGCATCTCCCCTAGACTTGGACAGGCGTACCAAAGGAGCAGATAATCAACCTGATGCTGCCAGGAGGGAGCAGTGAGGGGGGTTCCAACACCCCAAATTCAGTTTAAGGAAGGAACCAAAGGCTGTCAGAGCCACTTCTTCTGGGAGGTGATTAACGCAAACATCCTCCAGAGTGGCGGCCAGGCTGCTGTCTCATTCTGTTGGTGGTTGGGTTCATCCTTCAAGAGAGACGCTCCCCGTTGCAGACGGCCCCATTGCCACCCTGAGCACACAAGGCAAGGCAGAAGACTGCCATCGGCTCGGTGACGAGAGCCTGTCTCCGACTCCGGGAACAGCATTAACCGTAAAACCATCTTGTTCTTATTGGATGAAGGCAACGAGTGAAGAATTTACATGGGCGCGGCCTTCCCAGAAGGGGTGAAGCTGATACCTCAGCTCTCCACACTCCTGAGCACAAATACCCGAATTCAGCCGTCAGATCTCTCAGGCTAATCATTAAACAGGAAAATGCCTTTACAGCTTACAAGAACTTTGCTTGCCGCCAACATCTGCTCCCAAGGCAAGGCTGCCAAAGTTTCCAGGAAACCCTCTCAGCCTGTTTTATAATATTTATTAAATGTTGTAACTCAGGGCTGGTGGCATATGTCTCGGGAGATTAAAGTCCTGATTTTAACCATGAAAACGGTCTGAGGGTTGGGTGAAAGAGATGTTCGGGCATGAAGGGAATTTGTTCTGCTTGTTTTCAGACATGGATACGCAGAGACTCAACCACCAGAAGCTGGTGCTTGGGCTCTCCCAACCTAGAAGGCCACCATGTTGACAGGAGGTGGTTGCAGTTCTGGTTGCTGGCCAACTTGGCCATCAGATCCTTCCAGTTCACCTTCAGGAGATGTTACCCCAGATGGCATCAGCTGGTTGTGGCTGCAGAGATGTTTTATGGGAACCAGGAGCTCTGTGCGGCTCAGCCGCTGTGCCCACGCGGAAGTGAGGGCCCTGCTGCAGTTTCACGCAGGTGGAACCAAGAACAACGGGCAGCACCGACACCGAAAGTCCTGCCTTGGTTTCAATGGTGAACCACATGGTTTTGTTGCATTGTTTTTATTCTTGGCCCAAAAATTACTCTGACCTGGTTATTTCCCCCGAAACCATTGCGGATCGGCGCTCAGCCAATCAGGGCAGGGCTCCTCACCCAATATTCCGTTCTTCCCTTTTATGGTCATAATCTGGCCTCTCCAAGGGGAAAAAAAAAAAAAAGGTGAGAATGGACCGCACCGAGATGTGGTCGGTTGGTTCCATGTGGCAAGTTGTCCCATGACCTGCTCTCGTCAACACACTGCAGGGCCAGAAAAGGGGAAAAAAACTCATCGGCCAGAAGATGTGGGCTCAAAAAAGATGGAGTCCCAGCAGGCATCTGAGGTGACGACACATGGAGAGCATAGGCATATGTGCTGTCAGACACCCTGTCCGCCTGTGCTAATGATAACCAGCTAACTGGGATTGAAGAAAACAGCATTGGGCACCATCAGTGGTACTGGTTGTGGTTCTGCGAAGACTTCTGAGGCTTGGCCTTGCGTTGGAACCCTACTGCTCTTGTTGTTCAACTAACACGGGAGAAAAACGCTAACCGTTGTCCAAAAGAGACCCCAGTCCAAGTGAGGAAAGGTTGTCTTCCTCCTACTCATAGTGATGGACACTGATTTCTGTTCGTGGGTAGCAGGTGGCATTTACAGACCTTGGCCTCAAAGTTGCTGGGACTGTAGCACCTCAAGCTCCTCCAAGTCCCTGATACAGCAGCTTGACAGTTTTCACTGCTTGCAAATGTGATTGAACTCTGATCCAAGGGACAAGGTTTGCTTGCAAATTCCCACTGCAGGTCCTGGCTGACACACAGCAGAGGTCAAATTGCACCAGCGCACGCCAACCCAAACCTTCCTAGTATTGGAGATATTTGAATCTTCTGATGTTTTTCCTGGGCAGCTCCTGGTTCCCAACCAAGCAGTCACACATTAGTCTTTGCTCATCTTATCCCACACTAGAGAGGAGGTAGGTAAGGCAGATAACTAACGAGCCATCAAGGAAGCCACTTTTCCACTCTGACCTCGAGCATCCTTCCTGGGGGACCTTTAGGGACCACTAGCTTTTGCGCTCAGCAGAGACAGGATTTGCAATTATTTGGTCTTTTCAAGCCGGAGGAGCTAGCAGGAGTGATCACGAAGAATGTGGGGCCCAAACCCTGATCTCCAATCAGTGCAACTCCACCAGATGCTGCCGTGGATCTGCGCACATCTCAATCCACCCACTGGTACTTACCATGCAGCTGTGTGCTCTTGCCCTTCAAAAAATGCAGGATATTTCACAAGCAAAATTTCTCATTGTAATTTGTAACTCTTTTAATTCCACTTTCAGACAGAAAGAGAAACAAATTACTGGAAAAGGAGGGGGGAAAAAAAGCTTGCTTGAAGCAAACTTAGAGCAACGTTTGGCTTCCATCTCACCCAGTCCTTAGTCTGGAGCAGCCCTATGAGATAAATAAGCTCCCAGGGAACACGTTTATACCGAGCACCCCAGCGTATTTCCTCATACTGATCATATTCAAGATTCTTCTGACAGGAGCACATTCAAGTATTTGGTTATAAGGCAGATTCCTCTGCCAAGTGAGAAAAAAAAGAGGTTGCAGCACTTAAAGGGGATTTAATGAACGTCATGTTGGGCCCAGGTTGGGTCTTTGTCACATAAAACCCCTGGAGCCAAGGTAGGAGCTTTGGTATTAATGAGCAGGGGAACAGCCTCTGAGCTCCATCACCCCTTCTAAGGCAGCACAGCCTCCCCAAAGGGTGGAAGAGATCTCGTTTGTCTCATGCGCTGCTTCTGGCAGCCCCGTCATGTAAAATTAGAACACGGGAAGTTTCAGGAACAAATTCTCAAATGTGCTTCAGTTGCAAGAAGAAGAAGAAATTAGTACCATGGGGAAAATTACCTCCCAGGCTGAAACTCTTGTACTGACAAACGAAGAGAGAAATGCCCTGCCGAGTCAGAGGTACAGAGGGTGGGGAAGGATGGAGGAGACCAAGCGTTTCGTCTCCAAAAGCCGTGACCCAGACTTTCCTGCCTTTTTAAACCAAGAGTCCGGGGCAAACCACTTGTGCAATTTCTACTTTCTAATTTCTACGTATCCGCTCATTAAAGGGATGCACTGACAGAAGATGTAGGAATAGAAGCAGCGTTTCTGGGCATCCAAATCAGCCCTGAGACTCCTCTGAAAAGCCAGTGTAATGTCGCTGTATAAATTCATGAGCCTCTTCCTCTGGGGAGCCGTGCCTTAGTACCAAAAGGTATTGCAGAATTACAGCAATCAGAAAACAATAAAGAGCCTGGGAAAATGCTGATGAGAGAGACCAGAAAAATTAGGGTAGTTAGAAAGACAAATGAGAAGGAATAAAATACAGGTATTAAATAATTGGTGGGTGCAGGAGGTAGAGGTTCACGTGAACAGCACGAATACCCTGTGCTATCCCATCAACAGCCATAAAAGCAGCGCTGGAAGTGCTTTCAGGATACGAGCCTCCTCCTCACCTCTCTTTGCTTTTTTTTTTTTTTTCCCTTTAAATATCTGGAGGGAAGCAGCCACTGGACCACAAGAGCGAAGCAAGAAGTCCGATGAAGTCATGACGTTACCCACAAGAGCCCTCAGCCACGTGAGGGACGTCTGACGCCCACGAGAGTCTTCCCCCCCCCGAGCCTTGACCCACGGTATCCTGCAGATATTTAAGATAAACCTCACCATTCATCCCTAAGGATGTCCTTAGCTCGACAGATTTCTGGTAATCCCGTGTCGTGACAGCTCGTTAATGTTTAACTCCAGATTGGGGGTTAGCTGCTATCAGTGAGCGGGGGAGGTGACGTTCCCACAGAGCCCTGATAAGAGACACCGCATCCTACTAAATGATCAGGGGTTCAGTAACAGTGACACAATGTAGCTGATGGAGGTTTATGGCCTGACTTGCCCTGGATGGATATAATCTTATAAAAGAAACCACGTTCAAGACACAAAGTGATGACACCTTATCGCAGAGATGTTTTAACAAGACCAGAGGGAAGTGCAGGTGGTTTTTCACCGCTTGGCGATGAGTTGTACAATACTTGTTATTTTTTCCCCCATAAATCTCCAGCTCCTGGAGTCCTGTCATAACATCAGAAACATTCTTCCTTTTTTCAAAAAACAAGAACTGCAAAGACTCTCCGAACGGAGAGTCAAAGACACAAAAGGGTATTTTCACAAAGACTGTGCTTTTTAACACAGGTTTCCTGGGTTCTCTGGGGTCCATCTTGTGGCGTTTTAGTACATTTTGGTTTTCTGCAAAATGACCGACCCTGGCAAAAGCAAGATGACATGGTAGCCAGAAGGATAAAATAACTGGGAGGATTAATCCTACGTCTTTAATTCTGCCAAGCTTTTTAAACTGCTTGACCTCTGCAAGGCAAGAGCTCGAAAGTGAAAATAAAAGACAAGATAAAGGTCACTTATTCGATGCTGGGGGGGGGGGTGGGATGTGCTTGGCTTTCACAAATAGTCTCCCAGAAGTTTTATGAATGGTTTGTCAGACTTCTCAGCAACTCCCACGTCCCCAAAAGGCCTCCAGCAGCTGGGACTGGCCCAGATCCACCGCACGGGGATCCCAAACTGGGAAGGGCAGCTCAGGGGTGTCCCCGTCCCTGCATTGTGCATTGAAAATGAGATTTCCTTCTCATTTAATTGCAACTTCTCCAGGTGAACAAGTGTTTCTGAAGGGAGAAAAGGATAGCTGCAATCTTTCGCTTTCCTTTCCAGTCTTCGTACCTCTCCTGACATCAGGAGGTGACATTTGAAGGAGAACAGCCCAAATGCTGAGGACCTTCACTCTCAAAGCTGCACTGCAGATGTTCTTCTCTAAACAGTAGTTTTTAGTTCAGAAGCAGTGTCTCTGTCTGTTTCTTCCTCCTTTCCTTCCTCCATATTCCTGGAATCTCAGCTCCTGGTTCATTTAAGTGACTCACTAGAAAAAGTGTTGAAACGTGTAAGCCACAGCTGCCTTGCAAGTGGCCATGGGCTACAGTTTTAAATCTCATCATGTTCTGAGTTTTCCTCCTCACTGGTCTCATCAGTTTTAATAATAAAGATCAATTTTCTAGCAGCCAGAAGTACCTAGAACTTAAAATCGAGTTTTCCCCTATAATTCCCCTCCCTCCAATCGGCAAAACGTTTTCCTCCAGGCAAGGAGAAAATGTTCACAGTTTCCATCACAGCCTTGCAGGAGTGGTGGCCAAAAGACACGACTGAGGTGAGGTTGTCTACATGGGATGATATTTTTTTCTTGGCTCATAACCCATGGAAAAAGCCCACAAGCATCTTTAGATGTGCCCATAGTCACAGCAACCTGCCTATCTCCTGGAAGGTGCCACCAGGTCTGGCTTGGAGATAGGCTTGTGTGCAAGATAGGCCTTTCTATCGGCTGGTCTGAAGCGGGGCCACCCCGCAAGTTTTGCCTTCATTTCCATGGGTCTTTTTCTGCCACTTGCAAGGTTTCAGACAGAGCTAGTGTTTCCTCAAGCCAAAAATAGGCTTTAAAACGCCCTTGTCTAAATGCCTTACTTCAGGGCGCGTGCGGAGAGCTGCTGCCAAAGCCGTGGTGCATCAGGGACGTGTCCTTCCCCCGGCTGGCTGGAAATGCTAATAAATCCAGGGAAAAAGAAGAAATTGATGGGCATCAGACCCCAAAAAACTGATACACACCTTGGTGTAGGTGTGCTTAGTGAGTGACTATCCAGTAAGGTGCTGAAAATCTGTTTGACTTTGAATCAATTGGCCCTGCTCCTGTTTTGAGCTGCACAAGCATCCTTTGATAAGAAGGGGAGATACTCCTCACAATTCCCTTCCCTGATGATCTTTAACAGGATTTGGGGTGGTTTTTTGCAGGCTCCCTCACTCCTTCTGTGGGAGCATCACCTGAGTGAAGCCCCTGAGCAGGGCAGAGGCTGAGCAGAGCCGTTTGCTCTCTTGCGAAGGACCTTCAAGCATCGGTTTGGTCGCGTTTCCTTTTCTGGGAGGGCAGGCGAGCGGCGGGGCCAGCCGGTGCCAAGCGCACAGAAAGGGTGTTGCACAACGCCGGGACAATGCTGGCTTCCAACCGTCAAGCCTGCGAGGCGGCAGTGGCGGCGGGAGGAGCTGATGCCTTTTGCAGCCCCCAGGCTCTTTTTATATTTTTAGAGAAGTTGGGCTCATCCTAAGTTCCTCTCCCACAGATTGTTCCTGTTGTTGTTGCTGCTCCGACCCCGCAGATCATGTGGCTTGGTGTGACTGGGGCACAGTGAAGTTGGGTGCTGGGAGCTCCGAGTGCCCTCCCCAACCTGGGGGTCCCTCTGGCTCTGGCAGCTGGGTGCTTTGCCTATTTACCATCTGTCTCACCCTCAGTCCATCCCTTTAGGGAACTTGGTCCCTCTTTAACTTCCTAAATATGAAGTGCTCTCTGTTCCTCTACCAGTTACCTTGGCAGCTGTGCCAGGGAGCTACTCCGGGACCCCAAAAAGCAGGGACCCTCTGCATGGGCAGAGAAAAGGGATGTCCTTCCAAAAGGACATCCCTCGAACACGCTTGGCTTGAAGGGCAGGGTCATGTAGAAGGGTGAAGATTTCCCACCCAGCTCCTGGCTCTCCTTTAGCTTTCATCTGCTGCATCATGGCCCGAATCCAAACTCTCTGTCGTTGGGATGCAGTAAACCATCATTTATAGCTGGGACCGGGTTCACTTGAGGGCTCAGCCAGGAAAGCAAGCTGTAGCCCTCCTCTAGCATGTGCCTGGACCTGGTCATGGTGGCCTGGCCAAAGCTGTCCACTCTTGGCCCTGGGGACTGCACGGTGGCCTCATTGCTGCTGCGGGGGATGCCAAGTTGGGGACAAAATCGATGGCACCCACGTCCCCTGCTCCTTGCTCCCTGGAACATACCCAGAGCCAGGCTGGCACAGAGAGATTTAAAACCCAGTGCTGGGACATTTGGAGGCATCGCTGTACAGCTAGTCATTAAACAGTCCATTAGGCAGCTCAGTGGAATGAGTCCAAGGCAGCAATTCCCTACGCTGCTCTGTTCGGAGCTGGGATGTACGCTCAGGTGCTTTCTCCAAAGCTGCCAGAGCCAGTGGGCATCCATGGGTCCCATTCCTCTCTCCTCTCCTGACAGCTCCCGGGAGCAAGGGATGGATTTTAGTACAAAGATCTTTTTTTCCTAAGGGAAAAACCCCAAAGAGGGAAGCATCCACTCAGCAGTGCAATGAAAGCCCTCAGCTTCTGCGGAGAACAGACCTACAGGCATAGGTGCAAACCATCCCACTCCAGAGAATATTTTAAATTATTCCTGCCAGTGACTGGTTTCTGAATTAACTGTGTTGGTTCACAGCACAGTTCCTGCTGCAAACCCTCCGCAGAGAGAGCAAGCGGTGAGTCAAAAGAGCAAACAGCTTGCTCGGTTGTATAAGAGACGGGACGGTGAATAATAGCGAGACTCTGACCGTGCCATTGCATTTACAGCTGGAGCGTGTGGGGAAGGGGATCGAGGGCTGTGGGGAGGAGAGAGAGAGCGGGAACAGAGCTAAACCAGTCTGAATCATGCTAAAAACCTGCAGCAAGAGGTGGTGGGGGCTTGTTTTCTCCCTCTCCCAGCCCCAAATTGAGCCACAGGAGCTGGTGATGGAGATGCTCTTGCCCAGTATGTGCTCCAGCTCTGCTCCTGCTGAGGGCTCGGAGTGAGGGGCAGGGAGATGGATCCTGAGGGATCAGCCCCTCCTTGCACTGGGCCCTCCAAGCTCTCCGTCCTTTGAGCAGGAGGATGGAGAAAGCCCGCTCCGAAAGCCAAGAGGAGCCGCACCCCAGGCTGGCATCAGCCCTCCTTCACAAGGCCCTGGCTCTGCTTCCTCCACATTCCCCCTTCGCCAAGTAACACAACGGCCCATCTGCATAATTTTTGTAGGGCCTTCGGCCCTTCCAGTGGTGCAAGAGCAGAGATGATTTTGGGGAAGTGGTTTTTCACAGCACTAAAACTTTCTCTGGAGAGCGGAGTGCCCCAAGGAAGAGCTCCTGGCTGGATCTGGCCACAGGAGCTCTGCCTGCAGTGGGATGGAGGAGGAGGGCTTCTAAATTCCCTTTTTTTCCACCTTTTGAAGACATGGGCTCCATGGGGAGTGCAGCTTCTCCGTCACGTTCCTGCCTTCATGCTTCCTGGGATGCACATCCTTGGCAGGAGCGCGAGGTCTCACTCTCTCCCACCCTGGAGAGCATCCACCACTGCTCTCCAGGGCCATGAAACGGGGCTAGAGCTAGGGAGCAGGTGGCATTAATCCATTAATTGGGACTGGTGCCTGATGCCGGGCTCCTCCATCCCTCAGGGCCATGGAAAATCCCACCTGCTCGTGTATATATATATATATATTTTTTTTTTCCTCTAACAACTTAGCATGTGGTTTTCACAGTGACTCAGTACGGGCTCTGAGCAGCCCCGTGAGCAGAGCCAAGCTCACGTTGGACTCTGTTTTTAGTCAATCAGCCCTAATTAACGCTGACTGTAATGGTTTTCAGTGGCTGTGGATTCTTCCTGTTCATACGTAAGAATATTTCCACTGTTCACTTTCCAGGCTGCGGTTGTTATTTCTAGCGAGATATTTTCCCCCACCATCCTCATGCACATTTTCCAGAAGGATTTGAAACTCCTAATTTCAGGGATTGCCTTCACTTGCTTAAAAGTCATCTTCTCTTTTCGCGAGCCGTGCCGTTACGTTCATTACAAACAGAAAAGTGTGGTTTTCAATGGCAGCTACTAAGAATGAGTGGCTAAAAAGAAATTCATGAACTGAATGAGCCACTTTAGTAACATTGGGATGAAGATATTTGAATTTTGATAAGACGTGAGAAAATTTTGTAGCTGTAAAATAACTCCCAGGCTCCATATAGGATGCTCAGTACACACACTGACACTTTCAATGATCCAGAGAGTTGTTTTGGGGGTGGAATTTAAAAGTCTCCACAAAGAGAAATGTTTTCAGCCCCTGGAATTGCAGAGGAAATATCGAACATAAGTGGAGGGAGCGGTTCGGCTCGGTAAGTGCACAGCGCTGGGGAACAGACAATTCACAGCAGACATAAAGAAATGCGCGGTGGATCGTCCGTGTGCCATAATGATTCGTATAAATAGATGAAACTCCACTGGATTTGTTATTGGGGAGCTTAATCTTCTCACAAGGAGCATCGGGTGCCTATGGAAGGTTTATGTATATTGCCTGTTAGAGCGCAGGTGATTTAACAAGCTGTTCATAACCTGGGGAGGGGGTTATTAAATAAATGATACTGGATATACGGATCAGGTCCCACGGCAAGGTCACAGACAGACCACGACGGCGCAAAACGACCATCACTGAGCGATGCTCAGTCTCCGATCTTTATGGGTCTGCCAGAGCCACGGGCAGAGATTATAAAACCCCAGGCTGGGTCCGCTGGCCAGACAGACTGACACCCTAGCAGGGACCCCACAGCATCCATGGGATTTGCACCCCACCACAGCCCGGCGTTGGGGAGCGGTGCGGCTCCCGATGCTTCTCTGGCTGCACCTCCCCTTCGCCGTGCAGGTGCCGCGGGCAAGGCGAAAAAACCCAGCAAAACAAAGCAAACACCACGCTTTCGCCACTGCCTGCCCCCAAACCAGCCCTCGCCTGTGTCCCAGCCGGGAAACCGGTCAGAAAATGAAACTTAAGTTGCTCTAACCAGCAAAAATACTGCCGCGAGGCCTATTATTTTAGGTGATCGCTCCAGCCAAGCAGAACTAGGACTGGGCTGGCCCCCGCCTATGAGCAGCGCTCGCTGTTCTCTCACCCCTCTCTAGCGTGGTTCCTGCTGTCACCCGGCCCCGGCGATTTCTGGGATGGTTTTTGCAATTAACCCCCAGCTGGGTGGGATGAGAAAGGGGCTGACATCGTGCTCAAACCCCCCGCCAGCACCCACCAGGAAGGATGCGGGGTGATCGGTACAAGACTTGACGTGCGAGCGTAGCTAGAAAAGGGTTTTATTTTCTTACAAGCTCCGTTATTTCAGTGCAAAGCTTTTTTTTTCTCCTATTGTGGCTTCTCGCACGCAAGAAGCCGCAGTGAAGCCCTTTCTTGGGAAAGCCACCACTCTGGGGAGATTTTGCAGGGCGGGCATCCGGCGCAGAGCTCTCCCCGAGGAGCAGGGGAGTGGAGAAATGCTCCTGAGATGCTGCACTGAAAGGTTGAGCTATTTTTTTAATTTTTTTTTTTTTTTTTTTGGTTTTGCACTACCTTGTGGCTTTATGGGAACTCGTGGGAGTCTTCGGCGCAGAGCGTTTTCATTAAGGAACAAGAATCCTGTTTTCTTACAGGTCTTCCTCATCACCCAAACCCAAAGGGAAGAAAGAAAATTATTACCCAGGAGATGGTGAAAGCAGATCTCTGCCTAAATCCGTGTTCCTCAGCTCACTGCCCCTTGCAAAGGCTGCAAACAGCAGGGACAAAGCCCTGGGCCCTTTGCAGAAAGAATGGGGCGAAGGCTGTGGTGCTCCAATTTGGGAGCCCGGCCAGGGTCTGCTCGCCCAGAGCATCATCTTCAGCTCCATCCGAGCCAGAAAATGAGATTTAGTGGATGGGGAAAGGCCCACAATCTCTGTGAGCCATCTCTGCCACCCGCTTCTTCACATTTCCTAATTGCCTTTTTGCAGAGGTTGTTATTGAGTAATGCCTATTTTGTTGAAAAATTGCAGCATAAACAGCCAACGGGGAAGGAAATAAATAATTGCTAATAAATGTCAAAGCAGATTAGCAAACCAGAAAGGCTAAGAAAGAACAGCTTTTTTTTTTTTTTTCTTTTTTTTTTGGCTTGGAAAATAATTGTAGGGTTCTTGCAAAGATTGTATTTAATGAAACCTAATCCAGTACCTTGCAGGGGAGTTAATGCTTTGTCATTTCCTCAGCCTGGGTTAAAATGCTGTCTGACTCCTCCGCAATCTGCAGCGAGCCTGGAAAATAACCTTTTATTCTGTAAGACAAGGACAAGAAGTGAAAAACTGATGGGTTTCTTCTGAGCACACTGGGAGCTCAGAGCACTGGATGCAAAGGGCTCTACCAGGCTCCAGTGTGGAAAAATGTGGGAAATTTGGGGGGTCTATGAGATTTCCAGAGTCTGAAATTGCATAAGATAACATGCGGCTCGCTGATATTTACCAAAAAATACGCCTCCAGGTCCCTGCAAAGCAAAGCAAAGCTGGGGAAAATAGAATTTAAAACCTTAAATTGACTGTAGAGTCATATATAAATAAAGATGAATGTAAGAAAAAAAGAAAAAAAATAAAGATGAAAATGCTGTTGCTTCACAAATGGTCAGCGTTTGGGAATTTTCTGCATCTCTGACACCCTGGGCCATGCATCCCCAGCCCAGCCCAGCCCTTTCTGGAAGGAGACACAAGGTTTGACTTGGCCAATGCAACCCTTCAGCCACCCCTTTGATTTAAAGACTCATTAAAGTCGGCACAAAGCTGTGCTCTCCAGAATGGCTGCTGAGAGCCATCAAAGCGACTTACAGAGAAGCAGAAAGGGGGAGAGGAAAAACCCCACTCAATTTTGCCCATGGGCCTGCCAGCAGAACACTACTCCCCTTCCCAGGGTGCTGCCGTTGCTGAGAAAGGACTAGTGCCTCCGGTTTCGGCAATGACCTTGGCTTTCAAAGTTCAGAAAACTGTTTGTTTTTTTTTTTTGATAGCATGCAAAGGAACGGCCCAACATGAGCTACTTCAGCACAAATCCCAGGCAATATTTTTTCCTTTTCATTTTCTCCTCTTTACTCAGCAGAAATCCGTATTTCCTTGCTCTTGTATTGAAGAAATAAAAACCTCAAGAGCATAGAGGATGCAGAAATTAATAGCTTACCCTTCTCTTACTCCTCGTGGCTCCCCTAACTACTGCCAGCTCAACTTGTGGTTGAGATTGCAGTGATAAATCACAAGCTGCTCTTTGAAATAACAGCTCTGATTTCACCCAGCGCGAGGAAGGAGAAAGACCGGCGGGGTTGTGCAAGGCTGCGGGGACGGGGCCTCGATGGGTTCCCCTGGGATGGGTGGTGGGTTGATGGGACCCAGACAGGACACGCACCACAGGCATGGCACTAGCTCGTGGTTCATGTCTAGAAACATCAGAAAAAGAGTTGCCCCTGCCCCAGCTGCCCTCCTTATAAAAGGCTGGAGGACCTGAGCATCCTCTTGGGGCAGGATGGGACTCAGCCAATTTGCACAGATGCTATCAAGCACATGTGGAATTACAGGAGGATGCTGGGCTGGATGCAAACCTGGACTCATTACACAAGGCAAGGGGGCCAAAATCCCAGATTTTCATCCCCAAAAGAAAATTCGTGGGTACGGCATGGGTTTGGCACTCTGGTCCTCAAAAAGGTGGCCCCTTGCCCAGGTGGTGAGCCCCAAAGTGCAAACACAGGCAATGCAAAGAGGTGATGGAGATGCCCCGCTGAATCCATGCACAAGGACTACCAGGATCCCACATTTCTCTTGCTGAGCCTCCTTGAGCAGAAATAAGCCCTTTGACACGCTCAGCTGTTCCGTTAACCCGGACCGAGTTTCACCTTATATTTCAGGATCTTCTGAAACTCACATCGCTCCCCTATTTTTAGCCCGTCCTCTCGGTCCCAGCTGCTCTGGCTGCGAGACCCTCGCAGGACGCCTGCGGCCAGGCGGTATTTTTAGGTATTTTTAGCCGTGTCCATCTGTGACGGGTCGGGCTGGGCAAAGGCGCGTGTGGTTTGAGCATCTGCAAGCAAGATTGGCTGGGCAGGAGGAGCAGAAACGGCTCCAGGGCTTTTTGGCCATGGCCGGCAGAAAATGTGGAAGTGGCTCCTCGATCCTGGGGTCGGGGAGGGTTAAATAAAGAAAAGAGCCGCTAGGGTCGGTGTGTCTTTTTGGGTGCAGCTGAGACAGAGCTCACCAGCGGGATGTGGCTGTGAAGGAGGGCGAGCGACAGAGTAGCCCCATGCCCAAACCCATCTGTGCAAAGACCTAACGGGGCAGAGGGTGAGGACAAGGGGAGGCTTCTTCTCTTCTGTGTCACCTATGTGGCTCATCCTGCACCTCCCAGCTCTGCCACAGAAACCTCAGCGCCACTGCTGCATTGCCCAAGCCCTGATGCAACCTGGGGTGCTGAGGCTCAACCCCTCATCTTCGCTCTCCAGAGGGGAACCCATGGGAGATGCACAACCCCGCAGAGCTGATGGCCCCAATGCTTCCCCTTTCTCAGAATGAAGCTTGATATTTCTCCAAACACAATAGCGACAACAAAAAAAAAAAAAAAAACAAACTCAAAAAAGCAGTGCTGGAACTTTTACTTTTTGGGTGCCTTTTTAGGTGAGTTTTGCTACTTTTCGGGTGGGATTTGGGAAGTTGCTGCAGGTTTGGTAGCTTTCAACTTCATGTTTTCACTTTTTAAAGTCTGCGGTGACTAATATCTGCCTGTCCGTATCACACTACCTTGCCCTGGAAATACCCACCGGTGCACGGAAAATTAAAAAAAAAACATCTCCAAAGGAGTCTCTGATTTCCCTGAAGGTTTCACCAGAGTCCCTGGGGGCCAGAAGCCCACAGGGTGGGTGCGAGGAAGCCCTCACCCTGACTCTGATGTTGGTGGGGACCTGAGTGGCTTCTCCAGAGATGGTGGTCAAGGCCAGTGGTGAGGCCTTCAGACATGGATCCGAGGGGTGGCCAGTTGACCTCACCAATGCCTCATGGAGCCACCTCGGACTTCAGCCTTCAGTGGGCTATACAGGTTGCAGCCCAGCATCACCTTCACCATCATTGACCCAAAGGACATCCATGAGATCTTTGGTCAAGTCTTCATCCCAAGAGCAGTCACCCAGAGCTGCCTAGCCCAAGCCCCAGCATCTGCACCATCTCTATTGGCCATTACCCCGTGGACATCATCCCATGCCATATCACGTGGCGTCTGAGCCTGCCGTGACCCTGCCACGCACACGGGAGCCGGGCTTTCATACAACGACGGCTGCTCTTCCCCTTGCCCTCTCCTGCTCACTTCCTAGCCCAACAAGACCGTGTGCTTGTCTTCAAAGCACAAGGCTCAGGATTTATAAATAAAAGAAATAAAGAAGGTCTTTTTCTGTTCAAAATTAGCCCCCAGCAGACAATGTGTACGCGCAGTGAAAGACTCGGTTTCCTGTCTGTTTGTCGAGGCTCCTAACAAGCTTCCTCTGTATAACAAACCCGGCCGGAGGGCGGAAAGGGTAAGGACCGAACAGAAACGTGTACAGTGGGATTGCGCAACGTCCCTGGTCACCGGCAGTCTCTGGGATTCGCAATCCAGGGGGATTTGGGAGGCTAGGGGCGCAATGTCCCTTTGGCACCCACCTACCCAGGGTGGTTTAAGACCCCCAGCAAGACGTCGGCCGCAAGCATCAGCATGGGACTGCGCCGAGGCAGCACACGCTCTGTCCCAAAATAGTTCTTCGGATCCACAAATGAGTCATTTGATTTCTTGGCCAAAAATATCTTCCTTCTCAACGCATGGGCCTTAAAGGAAGAGCCGGACGCCGTCTCCGGTGGCGCCGTCCAGTGATGCTGTGCTGGGAGCTATGGCCAGTGCCGGCGGATCCATAGCCCGGAGGATGTTTGGGAGGATAATCCCTGCCGGGAGTGTGGGAAGAGTGAAGCCAACGCCGAGAATGATGACGCAGCGTTGTTCTTGCGGTATTTCTGGCCCAGCCAGAAGTGGGAAGTATCAAATCTCATGAGACACAGGCTGGCCCTTGTGAGATTTCCATCTGTTTTGCAAACCTCTGGAGGCCTGGATTTGTCTCTGACCTGATTTCTCCCTCTTTTTATTGTTTATCCCTGTAAAATGACTGTTTTCCCTAAGGGGATGCCCAGCTCTGCCTCACCACAGTGCAGATACAAGGACGGGGCAGGAGAGCAAGGGTTAATGTGCCATCCCACCCTGCAACCTCCTGCACCAAATAGATGGGTCCCACCATCCCCAAGCTCATTTCCCGCATCTGTACCCAGCAGATGGGGGTCGCAGGAACATGGGATGCAGCCACCTGCAGCATCCCAAGGGAATCCCTGCTCCCAGCAAGCAGCATCGCAGCCAGAATGCCAGCTCCCCTCCGTCACAGAGCTTTTATTTCCCAAAGATTGTCATTTGGGCAAACTGCCTTTTTGAGTTTTGTTGGAAATGGGCAGATCCTGAAAATGGCAGAATTGAAGAGAAATCAGAGGAGAAAGTTATCTTCACTTCTCATTCTGGATTTCAAACGGACAAAGATACCCGAACCCTTTGATCATCCTTTGAAAATTTTCCCTTTTTAATGTCTCCTCTGCCTCCTGCCTCACCCGTGCAAACAGGGGTGCTCTGCATGCAGACGGACGGACAGACGAGGCTGCAAACACTCAATTTCCTCTCCAGCGACGTTTTTGCTGCTTCTTCTGAGCAATCCAGCCCTCGGTGGGGGAAAGACAACGACAAAAAAGCAGCCTTAAGCCCAGCAGCGTTAAGCAACCAGCCGGCTCGCGGTCCAATTATTTTGCTAGCATCCCCACCTCGTGCGAGCTGCAACGCTCCCTCAGAACCGCAGACATGTAGAGCCCCTCGCTGAGGAGTTTTGCAGCGAGCCAACGCATTCCCACCCCAACGCCCAGGCTGCCTATGGCTCAGAGCTTCTCGATCTCCCCTGGGAGGAGAGGGACCCGCAGCCGGGCACCGCAACGGGTGCAGCTTGGCACGGACGATGCATCGCACCAACCCAACCGAGCAGGGACAACTTATCCGACCGGTCCCCAGAGCCCCCAGGGGTCTCGGGGTGCCCATGTCACTTGGCGGTGGCCATCACACATTGAATCACTGTTAAATTATTTTTGAGGTTACCAGCCGTGTGCTGATGCTGGCAGCACCCCAAAACCAGGCAGCCTCCCAGATCTCTGGGCAGGACGCAGGGCTGAGCAAGCAAGGTGGGGGGGTCCATTTGGGGTCCCATGCCCGAGCCCCGGGGTGGGGACAGCACGTACGGGAGCCTAGCGCACACCGGGGCCGCGGAACGCTGCTGGCTTCCTGAGCTGAGGGCTCGCAGGTGCTTCCTCACCATCGCGCCGCCCGCAGCACCGGCAGCGCCTCGAAGCCGCCGGCGGCTCAGCAGCCAGAAATAAAGGTGGGACAGGTAGGAGGTGCGAGCATCAGGGTTTGCACAGCGAGGCCTGGGGGTTCGCAGCTCCGTTTCCTATAGCAGGAGATGCCCACGATGGCATCTGCCTTCTTGCCTCTGCTCCACCTCATTTCAGCAGCCTCAAAAATGCTCAATTCCTGTAAACCTCCTGGAAATTGCAAATATAACCATAGAGGTGATGAAGAGGAGGCCGAATGATGTGCACAACCCCATTACTAGACACCAGAGAATCCACCCACCAAGAAAAGAGGCTTGACGGCTCGCAGGGCTTTTCACCCTCCGAGGTCTGGCCCTGAGAAAGACGAAGCCAGCGCCGGAGGGGGGGTGGGGGGGGCTTTCAGGTCGAACCGGACGCTGACAGGAAAGCGGCTCACGCCTGACTTCTCGCTCAGTGAGATGTAAATGAGCCCGAGGCCACCAGCCCGGGACCGTCAGTCACTGAGTCTCATCGAGTCACTTTTTCTGCCAAAATTTCTGGGAGGAAATTCTGATTTTTAAAACAGGGGCACCCCCGGGCTCAGCGTCCCGTGGCATGAAACCAAAAAGCTGAAATCTCGATACGAGCAGCGTGATGCAGATTAATTAATTCCCATCGGAGGCTGGAGTGCAGACTCAGACCCAAGGCTGGGTTTGTTGTCCGAGGGAATGGGTGTCATCCCAGGGACGTGGCTCATCCCAGCAGGAAAAGTCCTCCCTGCCCCTTTAGGGAGCAGGACGAGTAGAACAAATATTTATTTACCAAATCTTGCTTTTCTATGCACACGGGTTTTCTACGCTGGAGCTCATTTTTCAATTTTTATCTATTTGCTTTTCAAAATTGAGTCTTAAGCCAGACTCCCTCTTTAAGCCTGGACACGGGAGGAGGCTGTAACAAAAACACGATAAATACCTGCAAAAAGGGCAAAAAGGGCAGGGGTTGCAGCACGCGAGGCATTTTCGCTGCTCGTTTCAGCGAAACTCCACGTTTTGCCAGCGTATAAAACTGAGAGCAGCTCTCAGCATCATGGGGAAGGAGCTGGGGATTTCTTCTATTTTTTTTTTTTTAAGCGTTTGTCCCAAATCCACCTCGAGAAAAGCCGGTGGAACACACAGGGTAGCAAGGCTGGCTGAAAGTGACCCCATCAGCCTCCTCTTCTGGCCAAAAAAATAACATAAAATGACAAAAATTGCAGAAAATAAAGGAGTTAGAGAGATAGGATTGACTCATAGATATTTCTCCAGGCTCATTTCCAGCCTTACCTCTGCCGATCATCCTCCGGGTTGCGGCACGTCACCTCCTGCTAAATTACTGCTGGTTCTTTGGAGATGAATGAAATCAGGGGGTGCGAGGCGATAACTGGCGCGAGCGGCCCCGAGTGATTCTGCCTTCGTCAAATAAACCTTCCCGGGCAGGCAAGGCTTCATCCGTCCGGCGCTTGAGGTTGATGCTGCTGTGCAAAAACACTCCCTCGGCTGCAGCCCTCGCTTCTAGCATGTCTATAGTTTCTGTCATTTCACATTTTACTGTAAACAACATCAGTTTCACGCAAAATTAGGGTCCTTCACGCCGAGGGCTACAAACTCACAAGCGTTAGACCCCTCCATTGAAAGGCAGTTTTGGACTCACGGCAAGGATGCCTGCCTGCCTGCCCGCTACTCAAAACTCTATTGCGACAACACCCTGGAGGCATTCAAAGAGCACGTAGACGCGGCACTTCATGATATGGTTTGGTGTTGGGTTGATGGTTGGACTTGATCTTGGAGGTCTTTTCCAACCTTAATGATTCTGTGATTCTGTGATCTCTTGGCTTTGTGGCTCATCCTCTGGGTGAGAAGAAGCTTCACCCAGAGAAGCTGAAAGGGGGAAAATGGAGAAGATGGGCTCCTCCATTCATAACAGCCCTGGAGGACATCTTCCAGTGCTTTTTCTAAACACACCAAACCATCGCCCTCCTTGAAAACCAGTTTCCTCTGAGCCATCACCACTATGTGTTTCATCAGAGGACACAGCCCCCAGGCTGCACAGCCAGAGAAAGGGGTTTCCAGGGGATGCTAAGAGCTGTCCTGAGGAGCTTGCACCGATCCTGCCCCGCTCCACGCCATGGCCCAGCTGGGGCTCGACGTTTCTCCTGGGGGAGTTGCATACCGTGACTTTGACTGCCCAGCACGGCAACCTGTAAAGCCCCTTGGTTTCTCACAACCCACGGCGAGGTTATAATTATACCAGAATTTCCAGTCTCTTGTAAAGACCTAGAATTTCCCACATCCACCCCGAGGGCAGAGCCATACAGGCTGGGTACAACAGATTCATTTTCTCCCCCGTGCCTTGTCTCATCATCTCAGCCCCAAGGAGACTCAGCACAGTCACTTGCTGCAGCCAGGAAAGAGGAACTGAGGCAGCACCATGTACCGGAGATGCTCTTGGCCTCATCAAGAGGAACCCAGGAGATTCCTCCTTTTTCAGGAGCGACCGGTGCTGTATCCTGCCCTACGAGGATAACCCCCCTCTCTCCTCTCCTTTCCCCTCTCCTCGTGGCCATCACTTCGTAAGGGCTGGCCAACACAGCCATGAGTGAGGTAAGGGCATTAAAGACATCCATGGAGAAGAGATCAGCTATGCTGGGGGCTATGGCCCACTACATTGCAGGCACAACCTGTGGTCCAGGCTGTCTCTCAGCCACTGGTTTTTGGGGTTCAGCACAGCAAGATTAATCCACCAGGCTTGCTCCTTCCTCTCCCAGAGATCTATTGACTGGTGTTGGGTGTAGGATCTGGGCTAGGTGGACATTTGAAAGGCCTTGGTATGGCAGATGTTCACCCTTCTCTGTTGACTTACTTCCAGCAGCTCCTCCTTTGCTACACCAGTAATAAATCTTTCCTTCTACCCATCCTTACCCCTCACTTTCCCCCACATTTTTGATCTCCTGCTTGGTGGTGAACACCGCAGCCCACCTTCCCAACCACAAGACTCCTTCCTACAGTCTCTCCTTGCCCTTGCTGGTGACACCACAAGGAAACATTTCCCACTGGTTTTCCCTTCGTTGCTTTGAGTGCAATCAAGTGATCCCTTCCCTTCTCCACCTGAAAGCTCACTGCTGGCGAGGCTTTGTCCATCTCTTTGTGGAGCAGGTCTCCTCCAGACCTCAGCAGCACCCCGAGGAAGGATGGGAGGTCACAGTGGTGGTGAGCATTTAGGAGCAAGCAGAGAAAACCCCAGAGAAGGAACTTGGGTAGAAGCAGCAAAGCAAACCAGCAAATTCTAAATATTCAGGATTTTTACAAAAGAAGTGTCCAGACCCTCCTCAAAAATAAAAACAAGACATTTTTTCTGGGGCAGAGGTGTAAAAACACCTCTCTGTTTTCTAGCCGTGCTCGCTGGGAAGAACCAACCTGCAGACGTGCCGCCTTTTGCACCCTGAGGACGTGTCCATGAGCCAGATTTATCTCGGGGAGAAGTGGTTAAATTTTAAGAGAAATACAGAACAGAAAGATCCAGGCGAGGGAATCACTTGTTTCGAACCACCGTGCTGCTTCCACATACCTCGGTCCCTCCACCCCACACCTCCCCCGGGAGCTGCAATGCCCGACTGATGGGGACCCGCTCTGCCATCGCCGTGCAAAAAAATGGGGAAACGCTGATTTTGGTAGGAACTTCACTGGGAGCCTCAAGAAGTTTCGGATCCCACGGTGGAAGGCTAGGCAGGGAATGGGGCTCTTGGGTGTGGGAGGAAACCAGGGTTGAAAGAGGAGAAGGGCATCCTTGGATTAACTGGTGGAGGTGACTTTGCCAGCATGGAGAGACCAAGGTGACATTTGGTGGCCCGCTGCAGTGTGGGGCATGGATAGAGGCCTGGCTCCGGAGCACCAAGGCATCTGATGTCAAGGAAATGCGTGTTTTCTTTATGGCCTCGGTGAGCACACAGCTCGTCAGTGAATTGCACCTCCAGTTCCTAGGCTGGAGCGGTTAGCTTGGTGCTCATCCTCGATGCAACCCCCAGTCACAGCCAGGTCCAAGCCCCGTATTCAGATCAGATGGAGGTTTCCCAGCCGCTGCTGTCTAAGGGACATCACTGACCTCACCCTCCAGCTGGGTGGCAGAAATTGCTCCACACACCTCTCCCTCTCCACACCCATGCGCTATCCTCCAGCACCTCTTCTTGGCTCATTGCCGTGGAGCTGCAGGAGAAGAACTGGGGCAAAACACCCTTTGAAGTCCGTCAGAAGAAGAACCAGGAACTGTAGCACGTTGGTGATCGATATTATTGAAATCCACAGCCTACGTGTTCCAGAATTCAAAATCGTGTTATCATCTGCAGTTCCCTACAAAACATCCAGCTTTACATAAGCCACATGAATTATACTGACAGCAAGAACTGGAGCAACTCTTCTGAACACCCAGCTCTCACACATTGTGGGGAAAAAAGAAGGAAAAGGAGTGTTTCTCCAACATGGAGCATTTTTTTAATTGCCACATTTCAAAGATCTCTTTGTGCAACAGCCTGAAATGTCCTTTTGCTTCTTCCCATGTTCGTGAGCGTTGGCTGTATTTTACGGTTCCAGCCACTTTGATGCATGAGGATGTTTGCGTTACTGCAAGCAAATCGCTTGCACCAAAAATAGGCTCAGAGCAGGACACAACAACTAGGTGCATGCAAACGCGGGGGGAAGGGAGGGGATTTCAGCCTGGACCTTGGTTTCACAGACTTGGTCTTGTAATAAACCCAAAGGTCTGACAAAACAAACCCAGTATCACCGTATTTCTTCTCGTCCCTGTGTATTTTTTGCAGCTGTGGCTTGGGTGGAGCCTGTTTCCATGACCTTGTATCTGGTGTTACAGCAAAGACTCGCAGGAGGAAGAGGTCATCTATCAAAGACGGATTCAGAAAAATAAGTGGCTGTTGTGCTTGCTGGAGTTCAGGATCTCCTTTCCTCTACATGAGACCTTTCTGCGGCCAAGGATATCTTGGGGGAAGCGGCAGGCTGGCTGCCGCCCCAGGCTCAGATCCTGTGACTTCAGCCTCCTCATCCTCAACTCTTCCCACCACCTCCTCTCCCTTTGTCTCAGCCAGCCCCGATGGAGATGAGATGCCCGGAGCTGATGAGATGCCTTCAGGCTGGTCCCTCCCCTCCTATTCCCTGCACAGCTCAGACTCTATGAGAACTGTGGTTTGATGCATGAACCAAGTCCCACCAGCCATCTAGGGTGACTATCCAAAGCAAGCATGAGTTGGAAGCGCCACACAACATCAGCTTGAGCACAGAGCCGTCACACCACAAACAACGGTGTAAGTCCGTTGAGCTCCACCAAAGACGGCTCTGGTTGGGTTGTTCTGCCAGGCTTCCTTCACAAGGCATCGCCAAGGTGTCCCCGGTGTTAAAACTGGCCAAGGGGGCACAAACCCCTTGGACAGGGAGGTACAAACCCCCATGCAGCTCTCCCATCCTCCCAAGGGTGGGGAGGAGATGTCCTGCTGCTGGCGACTGTGCGATGGAGGGTGCTTCCCATATTACAACACGCTCGCAGGAAGAGCCCAGAGATGCTCGCCGTGGACAGGCTGCTGTGCTGAAATTGGGCATTGAGCAATCAAACCAGTTGGAAACCCGGGTGTCTAGAAATAAAAAGTGACTTGTTTTCTAACGCCTATAGGGGCTGGTGGGGGCCCAAGCCAAGCAGCAGCAAGGTTGGAGGAAGCAGCTGTAGCTGGTTTGTGTTGTATTCCTGAGCAGTTCAACTGTGAGCTGGGACCTGCGATTGAGTTGTGGTCGTCTCTCTGAGCACTTGGCCTCCAGAGCTGGATGGCAATGGCTGCGGAGCTTTTCCTCTTTCTCCAGGATGAGATGGGCTAAATCTCAGGAGCTCTAGCTGGACTAAACCTCATCTTCCTTCTCCCCAGTCCAGCAAGTCTGTTCTCCATGCAGATTTGTCACCACTAACTCCTCACGTTGTATTTCTGGAGTGTAGTAGGGATGGTAGAGTCTGGTTGGCCTCACAGACACTGAATTCTGCTCCTGAAGCCATGTGCAGTGGTTTCTGTTTCCATTTGTTGAAGGCCATGTCATGGGAAATTACCACAACACATTAAAGAATGAGATGGATAACGCAGCAGGATATAACCACGCTCACTTTCCTCCAAGGAAAATGCTTCCCAGCGGCACAACTGCCTTCCAGCTGTGACAAATCTCAGGAGTAAGACTGGCTTTGAACCAAATAACACCCCAAGCCAGTGAGCAAAACATCAAGCAGGGAGGCTGCAGTGTTTATTAAGTCCTTTGCAGCACCCAGAAGTCAAAGTACTTCAGCGTACACCATGGAGTAGATGTCTTTATGTTGGAAGACCTTAGGGAAGGGGTCAATACAAAATTCCTCCGCATTGTCTGCCCTGGTCAATATGAGGATTGGGTAAACTCATTGCTCCTTCCCAAACACCCTTGAGGAGAACCATATATCTCCTGCAAGGAAAGGCCAGTCTTCTTCCACGGAAATCAAGCTCCTCTTTCCTTCCCATGTGAAACCTTCACTCTGCCTTGGAGACGGAACCCTCAGCTGAAGACGCGGGCCACCGTTCGGACTTGCCATCAGATGAGCCATTGACAAAGAGCCAACACCAGGCGCCAAGGTTTCACTTCAGTGAGGCCGTAGAGAAGAACCCAAGTGAACAGAAACCAACGAAAGTATTTGAGTCCCCAGTCGCTCAAAACCACTAAGATTCAGCGCAGCTGCACCGAGCAGCTCACCGGAGCTGCCGGGGGGGCCAGGCGGGGTGCAGGGATGGGTGCTCCGGGTCAAGGTGCTCCTGGACACCATCAGCACCATCTCCCCAGCCAGGGTCGCGGGGATGGCAGGAGTTTGTCTGCCTGGCCATGAGGTTTGGGGGAAAAGTGTATGTGCAGAAATTTCTCCCGGCTTTTACAAAGGCCACCGAAAGTCTGGGTCAGAACATCTCTTCATGCAATCTGGCATGGTTACCTTGAAACCCGTTCTCATCTGCTGGTCCTTCATCTTTGAGTGAGCACCAGCCTCAGAGGTGTCTCCCATGTTGGGTTTTAGGATGGGGAAGTCCAGCTTGGGCCAGGCATGAAGCAGGAACCCAACACTACTGCAAATCTGACCCGTGACAAGAGCAAAAGGGGGACCTGTGCCTGCAGTCATGCACCCCATCGCATTATCCTTCTTGCATCCCACCTCTGCCTCACAATGCTGTCCCATGGTTTCCACACCCATCAGCTGTCTCCTCTTGGACGCTGTTTGAAAGCCGATTGGGATGGGAGCCATGCTTCTAGTTTTACGGAGCGAGGCACAGCATGGTTCCAAACCGAGCTCTGGGCTGAGACATGATAGCAACGCTAAAAATAAACAGCACAGCCAGGTCCAGCAAAAGGTACCTCTGCTCCCCACCACTCTTTCGCGGTCTTGGGGTGGAAATTGAAAGAGCCCTGAATATGTAGCAGGTGGCTCCAGGCGAGCACAAGATGGTAGTTTCTGAGGAAGGACTCACACCAGGACATCTGGGGAAACCGCAAGTGGTGTTTATGGTGTCCCAGCCTGCAGCCCATCATGTGTTTCACAAGTGGGCACGTGTTGTTCCAGCGTAGACTGCAGTGGGTGCCTTGCTCCCACCTCCCCTCCACCAGGCACCCCACCCATGGGGAGGTGTCTTCCTCACACTCTGAGGAAGCACCAAGGACAGGATCAAACCCCTCATGGGACACGGCGATGGCCCTCAGGAGGAGGAGGGAAAGGCTGGGGGTGAACACTGATGCGCCTGCAAGGTGCAACCCCCATCGCCACGACCAAGCATCCTGTAAGAACGTACAGGAGTTGGGGACTTGATTGCACCCAGGATGCTGGTGCATCCTCAAAAGTCTTGGTCCATAACCACCTCTGCTCACAAGTGCCAAAGCCACAGGCTGTAAGGGCTGTGCGGGACGTACAGAGGGGCGCAGGCAGGACTACGAGCGTTCCACCAACACAGCTGCAGCACAGAGAACAACTTAACCATAGAGTGGGGTGCTCGTAGCATAAACAGCTTGGGATGCAGGGCCTCCCTTAATCCTCATGGATAACCACAAGGTTCCAGCTGAGTCTCCCAGCTTAGAGCATTTTTTGGGTGCTGTGAGTTATGCCTTGTCTGCTGTGCACCTACTGCTCTTTGGGACAGAGACTGGAACTGCTTACCCCAGAGAGATGCAGAGGTCAGCTTCAAGTCCCACAAGAGCCGAGTGCTTATTTTAGGGAGGCCTTGTTAGGAAGGCTGAGCTGCTCACCTGAAACGAGCTGGCAAGCCTGCAGTCAGAACAACCTCCTAGAATAGAGGAGAGCTGTGGTCAGTCCACCCCAGGTCAGCATCGTCACATCTCAGCTGCACACTGACCACACACCACCTGCTCCATCATTAACAGAAAGAGACCAGCAAAAGAGGGGCTGATCTGCTTTGATACCCAAGGAGGACCTTTGCCTCCACCTTCTCAGCATCTCCCAAGGAGACTCAGCCTCTGGTTGCCTGCATCTCCAGCCATCCCTTTCACAAACACCTACAGCCCCCCACAGGTATTGGGGTCACCCCATGAAGGCTGGTGCTTGTCCGCCCACATCAGAATCTCCTGTGTGGAAGGAGCTAGTGTTCATGTTTGTCCTTCACAGGGGGCAAGGAGACAGATCATACATGGTCCTCCCACCCTTCCAGAGCTTCTGGGGGTATTGTCCCCACAGACAGGCTTGAGTTGAAAGCAGGTGAGGGTGCAGATACTCAGCCTCCACTGCTGCAGCTCTGACTTTGTTGTTTGACCAAAAGCATGCTTTTCACCTTTAGTTGCTCCTCAAGAACACCC
Source organism: Tetrax tetrax (assembly GCA_009806455.1). Taxonomy (NCBI): domain Eukaryota; kingdom Metazoa; phylum Chordata; class Aves; order Otidiformes; family Otididae; genus Tetrax; species Tetrax tetrax. Next base: position 58,400 of record WHYT01016452.1, on the reverse strand, counting down.
ACCTGCAGCAGACCCAACCCCATGAGAAAGGTGGAAGGAGAAGACAGTGGGGAAAGGCTCCACTGGGAAGGAACTTTAAGCACAAGTAACTGCCTCCCCATGCTGTGACCCTGGAGCATCGCCATCCAGGTCAATGCTGTGCCAGATGAGCAGGGACCCATCTTCATGCTCCCTCAAACCAAGGCCCAACAAGTGACACCCTTTTCCCCTCTCCACCACTCTACAGCATTTTGATTCCTTTCTCTCCTGCCCCAGAGATGAAGTCAGGCAGTTACAGAGCAGAAGGTGACAACAGTAGCTTAACACAGAGCCCACTGCAGGGAAAACCAGGGAAGGAGCAAATCAGAGACAGCAACCTCTCCCCACCAGAGATTTAACACCCCAAAAACCACAGTGCAAGAGAAATACAAAATATAGCACTTTAATGGCAGAAAGATTTAAAAAAAATTACCAAAAAAAATTAATACACTTCAGGTACAAAATAAATAGGCAGCTTAGTAAGCACAGACACATGTGCAGTCCTGGTTTGTCAGCTGCGAGGCACAAGCCCACGGCCAAGCAGCTCCGCGGCGCTGGGTGCACGCACAAAGCACGTAAACGAGGATTTACACACGGATGCCGCTGCCTGGTCACGCTCGGGAGAAAGCGACACGTGCGCTGGGGAGGGTGAAGTCAGCCTATTCACACTATGCTGCAATCTTTAAAATTAAAGATTTTGATATAAACTGTCTCTAGTTAGGAAAAATTAAGATTCCTAAGTTGTATATTCAGCATTTACATCTATAACCTCTGCATTGGTTTCCAAGTTTCAAAATACTTTGGACATATAAACCTTATAGCAAAAATAAAGAGGAATTTGAGAAGGTTCTCCTTGGAAGGCACACTATCCTCCATCAGCAGGATTCTAGGAAGAAAAAAAAAACCCCAATTTCTGGAAAGAATTTCCTACATTTGAGCATTTTAGATCTTTTCCAAGAGCCACCTCCTACCCAATCGCTATTGTGAGAGCAGTTGGAGTTGCAGACCGCTGGTGCAGGTCGTCATGGCCGTGGATCTTGGGTTCTGCTTGACCAACCGTTAACAAAGGCAACGCAAAGCGCCACCAGCCCCGACCTTTGTGCACAGCTCACACTCCCTCCTCCCCCTGCCATGAGCTACAGACAACCATACACAGGCTACCCTGCCTCATACAATAGTCTTTTTTTTTTTAAAATCAGTAAAGTGTCTGTGGGACAGACACTACGCATCCAACCTACTTGCTCACGCCAATTTTACCACTGTATTTATACAGATTCTGGACTGGAAACAGCAAAGAACAAAAACCAACTTTCCAAAAAGGGAATTCAGGCACTAATGGGACCAAACTCAGTCTAGATCAACCCGCACCAACACGCTATGTCTGCAGAGGAGGTGGCTCAGACAGCAATCTGTTGGTTTTCTCTGAAGAGCGGCCGCTGGTGCGTTGTGCAGATGTCCTGGAAGATCCTGTACACCTGGTCGTGCTGCGTCTCATCAGCGATGGGGAGCATGGGGCTGCTGCTGCAGGTCTTCCCAGCCTCCTCCACCACCTGCCTGACACACAGCTGCTCCACCTACACAAAAAAAAAAAAAAAAACAAAAAAACCAACCACTTGGAGCCTCTCCCACCCCTGCCATCCACCCCCACCAGCCCAGGCAGCAGGGTGTGGGGTGGGTGACCACCAAGCAGATCAGGGTGGTCAACAGGTCCAACTCCACAAGCCACCTTGGCACAAGCACCTCTAGCAGAAGAGGTGCAGTCACAAGAGCTCCTCTCCCAGCAGAGCTACAGGGAGGTGAGGACAGGCAGGGGGACATCCCAGCACATGCAGAGTGACCTGCCTTCTGATGAAGGCACTCAAGGCAAGAAGAGGTGACCAGGTCAGAAAGTTGCACAGGGAGGCACAGGACCAGTCTCTGAACTTGTAAAATCCTCTCCAGGACCTCACTGCCTTGGTGGGTCTCTGCTTGCTCAACAGTGGCTGCAACAGCTTCCCTGTGCCCTCCATGCCACGTCCCTGCTGTCACAGCCTTGTTGGCCCAAGGGGGTCCCCACATTGGGTGCAGGCTCTAGAAACACCCTGTGCACTGCCCCAAAGTTCTGGGCTCCCAGACTTGCTTCAGCTTCCCCAGGGAGATGTTTCTGGCCAGAGCCATGGGGATTGCCCCTCTCATCCCATCCCCTCCCAAGGGTTTCCCAGCCCCACTGCTGTCCACCACCACAGTTGTTCACTGCATCTGTTGGCTGCTTGGCTTGAGGCCATCGCTTCACACAACCATTCCAAGAACTTATTCCCTTCTTTCCTCCAGGAGAGGACAGACATCCCAGTACCAAAAGGCAGGAACAGGAGGAAGAGAACCAATCTCCCAGCAGTTCAGAAAAGCTTTTGCCATTTGGGACCTTTGTTGGCAAACATGATCCACCCAGATAAAGGAGCCTCTGAAGCAGCAACAGCCCAAGCACCTCAGGAGGCTGTGGATACTCATGCCACACCTGCCACCCCACCAATTCAGGCACCCAAACAACCTGGGGCTCCAGGGCTTGAAACTAGAGCCCTGCCTATGGGGGAGAAGTGGACAATATGGTCCAAACAAGGGGGGGGAATTCAGCAGAGCTCCAGAGGGCAGCCCTCCATACCTGGACAAGGATGAGCTTACACCGCAGTGGCACCGCATCCGGGAACTCCTCTCCAAAGCACAGCATGACTCTGCTGTCGGGGAAGCGGCCCTGGTTGTTGTAATACTGCTGCAGCTCTGCAAGGAGAAGGGAACAGTTGAAAGCTGCCTGCTGCAAGCTGCCGGCCTTTGCTAAGCTGCTTTGGGACCAAGCATCCTGCGGCAGAGGAAAGCTGTGGGCTCAAGAGAAGCCAGCTTTGTTATGCTAAGCCTCTAAATGGGAGGAATTTAAGTGACACAAAACACCAGGTTGTCTCTTCCTAGATCTGGTAGCATCAGCTACTCAGAGCACTTAGGTAAGCCATCAGTGATGGACAGTGATGGTTCCAAAGTGCTTCAAGGCCAAGGGCTCCACCCTTTCAACCCCTCCAAATGGATGAAGAGAGAGGGAAATTGCTCCTACAAACCTCTGAAGAACAAGTTGGTGTCAAATATCTTCACCACCTCATCCCGGTCCAGTTTGTTCGGCCTGTCCTTGTAGACCATGGTGTTCCCACTCCAGAAGACCCTGCCCTGGCACAGCCTCTTGATGAAGATGCCCTGCTTGTTGCTGTGCAGCAGGACACCCCTCTCCAGGTGCCCAAAGAGCTTCCTGGTGATCTGCTTCTGGCGGTCGTTCTGGATGGTGTCGGCTGAGGGGAACCGCACGTGCTCCAGGGCATCTGGGGCATACATCTTCTCGCCGTGGCCGGAGGGATGGCTGAGCGAGATCCGGCAGCCCTCGCTGCACGAGGTGGTGATGTGGCCCACCAGCCTCCCGCCGTAGTAGAAGCTGATGACCATCTGGGAGTAACCTGGAAGATGATGGGCATATACACCACCTATCAGGAGAAGACAAGCCCTGACTGTTCTCACTGCTCTCACAGAGTTTAGGCATTGCAGTGAAAGCTTCCTGGGAGCAAGTTTCACTTGATGGAGGAGACATCCTACTTGCTAGAGGACATCTCCAGCCCTCAGCCTAGTAGCAGCCCTGATCAGCAAGCGAGAGCTCCCAGCACTGAACCCCTTCCTCTTGCCTTTGCTCCACGCCTCCCTTCCTGCGGGCAGATCTCCCCACGCTAAAGGCACAGCTGACCCCAGCACCCAAGGGCAGCCCCCTGTGCCAGGGCCGGGGCCACAGGACAACAGGCAGGATGTGTCCCTGCTCAGTGTGCAAACCCTGTGGATACTCAGGAGGGCACAGGACACCCAAAACCCAGACAAATCCTCCCCCAAGACAAGGAGCAGAGTCAGAGCCACCTTCTGCCACCACACACCCAAGGCCAAACCCCAGAGGGGCTTTTGATGGCTGCAGCCCACCACAAAGCAGGGGAGCTGCCTTACCTGAATGATGTGGCTCATAGCCAGAGTATCCATTCATCAGGGGCAGCGCTGCAGGCAGAGAAAAAGCTGAGTTGTGCCTGTGTGCCCAGCTCCCAAACCCCAATTCCCCCTTCTCTCCCCTCCACCATCCCCCTGGTTCTCTCTCCCAGGCACACCAGGCTTCCCAGCTCCCACAGCAAGCACTCCCAGGTGGATTTAACCTCACGCAGTGCACACTCTTGGATGCCTGCTACCAACCACTGCGTTCGTAATTTGTACTTTAAGCATTCTTGAGAAGGAAGATAAAATACAACCAATGCCCGTTATCCATTGTACCCAAGTTTTTTCTGCCCCAGATAAAAAGCTCGGTCCCGTTAAACACTGCACACACTGTCAGCTACTTACCAGGGCTGGGCTGCTGCACCCACCAGTCAGGTATTGGGGGGTTTCTGCAGGTCTCCTGGGGGGGTGAGGGGCTTCTCTTGATGATCCCCAAATACTCATCTACGCAGGGAGGCTGTGTGAGAGCAGACACCAAGATCAGACCGGGTTTGATGCCTTGGGCAGTCGCTGCCCTGCACGGAGACACTCACGGTGCTCAGAGAGGGTCTGAATGGCAACGCCGACAGTACACCAGTGAACTTTTTTTTGTTTAGAAAGAGCAAGTCTGGCATTCCCCCAGGCCATACACTCAAATAACACCCTCAAAAACTAATGAGCAGCTCAAGGTGACACAGTCAGGAAGGGGAACAGAGCCGCAAAACAGCCTCCATCTCCCAGCTCAGGTACAAACCAAAAGCGCAAACCATTCATCAGCAACCGCGTCCCAGCACTGGCTCACACAAAGAAACTGCAAAACCTGGAATCACTTGCCAGGCTGATTCCCAAAGCTTTGCAGATTGAATTTTAGGAAAGCAATGCTTTATGAGACGGTTGCCTGCCATCCATCCACAGCGACCTGCAGCCCCAGTGAGAGCTTACTTCTTTAATGAGGTCATCGATCGCAGAGGAACTGCAGTCCATCTCTGTGACATCGTTCAGGCTGCTCCCGTTGGCAACGCCTGCTTTACCTGGAAGGAGAGGCAGTGAGCACACCCAGCCCCCTGCCGCAGCTCATCTCGCCGCTGGGGCTTAGAAACCCTTCACTCCGTGAAAGTTATGAAACTGAGAATCGCAGCACAGCGGAGCCGCGTAACAGCACTTTGAGGGGGCTCGCAGCCCCTCCAGCTCCACTCAGAGCTGCTTTTCAGGTCCAAAAACCTGTTTGCAACCCATTGTCCCAATGCACAGTGACCAGCAACAAGGCAAATCGAAAATCCAGCTGGTAGCAGAGAGCTAGAGCAGAGGGTTGTTTTTTTTTTTTTCTGAGCACCCCAGAGACCGGGGCTGCTGCTTCTCCTTTTTCTGCCAGCCACCCCGAGCGCAGTCACGCTGCCGGTGGGAACTTGCAGTGCCATTTGCATAGCAGCAGCTCACTCCCCATGTAAATGTGGCTGGAGGAGACCGAGATGCTAAAGGCAGATTTCCTGGCAGCAAGATTTCTTTTTTTCACAAGTTTTTTTTACATTAAAAAGGAAAAAAAAGCACACACACTCCTAACCACAAATAGAGATATACTTAGTGCAACCTGTGCTGCACCAGACATCGCAGCAGCAGCTGCAAGACTACTGCGACTCCAATCACTGCTGGCAGGAGAGAAGGGATTTACCACAGCTCCCTGCCATCCCCCCAGCTCAATACTGGGAGGACAAGGGGTTGGGGCTCAAGTACCCCTCCACAAGAGGAAAGATTTTGGATTAGCCCCCACAACATCCTTATGTGATGGAAGGTCACATGATACTGCAGTTATCCCCTATTTCCTAAGCAGCTGGTTGGGGGGGTTGAAAAAAGCCTGTCCTTCCTCCTCCCCTCCCTGCCACTGCAGTGACACAGGGGACAAGAGCAAAGCAGGACAAGCAAAGCATCACGGCACAAGAGCAGCATTTGGCCAGGAAGCTCCGCTCAGATGTAGGTCAGCAGCACAAGCCTGTGGTTACTTGCAGGACCGACCTGCACTGGGGGTCAGTTTCCTCATTGAGGCACTCACATTTCTGTTCCTCCTCTGGCACGATCCTGTAGACCTTGTAGGGCTCAGAGATATCCAGCTGGGACCTGTCTGTCACCTCCTCAAAATCAGGGCTCTTGTTCAAAGCACAGCGCAGTCGCGTCTTCCACGTGGCCGGCTCTGCTTTGTCACCTTCTTTGAACTTGCCTTTGAAAACAGCCCAGGCCTAAAACAAAGAAATAAAAAAAAACCCACAACCTCCTTGTGAGCTCTGCAAATCCCCTCAACCCTTGCAGCAAAGGAGCTGGGGCTGCAGAGAGCATTTTGCTCTCCCCACCTCTCCGCCTTCTCAACCACCCCATGCGTATCTGCTGTTTCACTCCTAGACTGCGGACGCGTGCACAGCTGCCGCACACGGGGAAGGGTACGGGGTGCAGAGCAGCACCACCTGCCCCAGAGATGCACCTGCAGCACCCAGGTATTAAAAAGCAGAGGTCAAGATCATAACGTGCGGCTTCATCTCTGCACCAACAGGTCAGGAGCCGGTGGGGACACGAGGAATCACCACTGAACCAGTGGTGTTCCTAATCACCTGGTAATTAAAAATCAAAATAAACCTAATTCTCCAGCTCCTACCTAAGAAGGGAAAGATTATTTCTTTTTAAGATCAAAAAGTCATTTGTGCTTTTGGTGGGAAAATACATTCTACCACCAGAGATGGCGAAAAAAGTATTACTTTTTAAATATACATATTTATTTATTTTAGAGAGTTCTGTATTTTCAGATGGCTGAATTCAATGCCGTTCTCATAACTCAGTGCTCCCACACCAGCCACTAACCAGCTGTCACTGCCCTGAAAGTGAACTCGCTCACCAGTACAGATGTTCGGAAGTGGAGGCAAGGGAATTCCTGGGGAAGAGCCTGACCTTTTTGTTTTGGGATGGAATTTTCCAGGTTTTCCCCAAAACTGGAAATCCCCCCCCCCCCCTTCAGTGAAATCCAGAAACTTCCTTCCCTCCTGCAAAATCTTTTTTTCTTTTTGGTAAGTCCTTTTATTAAGAATAGCCTGACAAAAAGTTTAGAGCAGGTCAAGCTCTTTCTCATGTCAGGCTAGAGTTTGAACACGCTGAAAACAAACACAACATTTGGCAAAAAGGAACAGATACACCCAAAAGAGTCTGGGAGACTGATCATGAGGTGAAGCGTCTCCTGAAAGGGTTAGAAATGCAAAACCCACAGACAGCATGGACATCTCCCACCAGTGGGACTGCCAGCATCAAGCCCAGAAACCATGGAGAAGCAGCATTAACCATCTGTCCCTACCTTGAAAATAGAGGCATCCACCTCCTGGTTGTAGTCCTGCTTCCCAGCGTGTTTCCACGGGATGCGGAACATCGTTTTCTCCTCATTCTCCCAGATGAGCCCAGGGTACAGCTCGCTGTCAATCTGCTCAATCAGCCACTGCCGGAGCCGCCGGCCGCCGTTGCGGTCGCACATCCTGGATGGAGAGAGAGGTCCAAGCCCCCTTAGCTTCCCCCAGCACCGTCCCACCACAACTGGGGTACAAGGGATCGTGCCGCGCTCTGGTTTGCCACATGCAGAGTCTGCAGGGACAGGCAGCTTTCAGCAGCTCTGTGTTAAAATGCCCCCTCTGCTTCTTTTATAATGAAGAAAAATCAAGGCAATTTCCTCTCAATTAGTACAAATCCTTCCTCCAGTTCTCTCAATCAAAGCTCTGCTCACAGAAACAGGCTGACTTGCTGCTTGTCTTTTTTTGCTGTGGGTTAAGCCACCTAGGAAGCACCTAGACTGCAATTAAAGCCCCCAGTTGTGCTGTCAACTGAGCAAGTGACACCGGGACACCCTTTAGCATCTGTGGGAGCCAAGTGCTGTGCCCAGCTGGCCTTGGCACAGGGGTCTGCCCTGGGGGAGACAGCAGCCCCTCTCACCAGGCACTGCCTATTTAGGGAGCAGGCACCCGTCCAGGCAGCACCAGGAGCCATGGCAGGGATGGAAGCCTCTCAAACAAGAGGCTCAGCGCCAGGATGGAGTGGGACGAAGTCAAGCCACCCTTGCTGGGAACATCAGGTCATTTCTAGCCAAAACCACTGGGTGACTCCATGGAAGATCCAGGAGAAAGCTTCTCCTGCCCAGCTGGAAGCAGAGTGCCAGGCTGAGGTTGAGGATCCCCCATCACCTCCATGGCAAGGCCAGCAGGGACTTCAGGAGTTGGTGGCCCAGCAGAAGTGACCAGCAGCCCCAGGATCAGCCTTCCAGCCCTTTTAGGCTCACAGCCCTCCTCCAAATTTTGCCAGCTACCTCTCCCTTTTTTTATTTCCTTGCTCATAGGAAGCTTTTAGGAAGAAGATGAGGATGCTCCCAGCACAGCCTGTGACCTGGTGGTCCCTGCTTTGCTACAGGCTTACACCAGCTCAGTGCCACCAACTTCTGTCCACAGAAGGACACAGACATCCAGAGCAGAGCTTTTATGGACGGTCACAGCTAACATCACCAGCCAAAACACCACGGAGGGCACAGCTCCAGATGTCCCAAAGCACCTGCCGGAGCATCGCCCCAGATGGACGGGGGTTGTGCACAAGCTCCCACACCAAACACCTCGCACACCGGTTACACCAACGTGAACCGCCCCAGAAACGCTCACCGAAACGGGGTTCTCCTCTAATTCAGCCCGTTTTCTGGAAAGCTCCTTCCCGTCAGCCAGAGCTCCATCTCCATCTCCACCTCCCAAAAGGCCGGGCGGGCTCTCCGGGCTGCCGCCGCCGGCACCACCCAGCGCACGGCCGCGTCCCTCCCGCGCCCACCCCGCACCAGGGGGGGCAAACAGCCAGAAAACGGGGCTGGCAGAGGCAGCACCGCGCCGTCACCGCGGGGTCCATCACCCTCCTCATCCCCGCTCTTCCCAAATCACGCACCCCTTGAGTCACCCTGGTCAGCGCAACCACCGCCCCGGCGCTGCTCAGCACCCAGCAAGCCCGGCCCTCGCTCGCACACGGCCCCGCGCACCCCATAACCCCCTTTCCCCAGTGCCCCTCGGCCACGTCCCGCACCCAAACCCGCGCAAGCAGCGCGGGGAGCGAAGCCGCTGCTACCGGTACCTTCACCCCGCGCCGCCGCACGCCGCCGCCCGCGTTCTCTGCCGGGCCGGCCTTTTATAGCAGCCCGGGCAGGCGGGCCCGCCCCCGCGCCGCTCAGCCAATAGTCAGCCGCCTCTCCGTGCCGGCTCTGCCCAATAGGCAGCCGTCCCTGTCGCCGGCTGCCCAATGGGGAGCCGCCCAGTGGGGAGCGCGCGGCCGCCGCCGCTTTCTCTGAAGCGCGCGCTCTTCCGAGAAATCAGCC
>WHYT01016452.1:2119-17527 GCA_009806455.1 Tetrax tetrax | reverse complement strand
GGCACCCGCCCGCAGGGGCCGATGGGATACGGGCGGACCGTGCCCGCTCCCCGCTTCCCCTTTTCCCCCTCGCTTTTTACGACAGCGCCGGCGGCGCTTGGCGGCGTTTGGCGACACTTGGCGGCGCGTTGGCCTGAGGGGAGGCGGCGGGGCCGGGAGCGGGAACGGGAGCGGTGTGCGGGGGTTGCGGGGCCGTTTGCCGTGGCGGGATGAAGCTGACCACGCAGGCCTACTGCAAGATGGTGCTGCACGGCGCCAAGTACCCGCACTGCGCCGTGAACGGGCTGCTGGTGGCCGAGCGGCCGTCGGGTGCTCCTCGCCGTGACCAGGCCGGGCCCCCCTCGCTCTTCGTCGACTGCATCCCGCTCTTCCACGGCACCCTGGCCCTGGCGCCCATGCTGGAGGTGGCCCTCACCCTGGTAAGACCCTAAGCCCGGGAGCGAGGGGCTGGTGTGCGAAGGGGTCGTCTCCACGTCCTGGCTGAGCTGAGGGGACGCGAGAGGGGCTGGTGCTGAGGGGCTGTGGGGTGCTGGAGCAGCAGCAGCCAGGTCTGTGGGATGAGCGGAGTCTTTCTAGAGTGGAAAACCCCCCCCGAGGCCCATCCGCTGTACAGCTTCCCTCCGAGGAAGCAGCAGAAAACTACAGAGCCTCGTAGTTTCGTCTAATTTATTTTTCAGTGCAGAGAAGCTGCTATTTGCATTGGTGTCATTGTCCTCAAATACCTCCCAGAGGGAATGTCCTTATCCTACAGCAGGAAGAGCTTTTCTCAGCCTACCTTTAAGGCACTTCAAAGCAGCACCAGCTAATTGGAAAAGGGCGTGCTCGTCTCAGAGTAAGAGCATTTAGATGTGTATAAGTACGTATTTCTTAATTTGTTTTGGTGTACTTTCCCCATTTATGGAAGCCGTTAGGCTAAATAGGAAAAAAAAAATAAAAATTGAAATCTCTTCGTCCCGCCGGGGTCTGTAATCTCCCGCGGTGCGTCGCGAGCTCGCCGGGGGCTCGTTGACCGCGGGAGAGCCGGGGGCGATCGCTCTCCCCGTCCCGGTGTCCGCCGCTGCGGGAGAGCCTCGTGGGATAACCCATCTCCCGTTTGTCGGCGCTGACGGGAGAAAATCCCCCCCTTTCTGCGTCTGTGAAAACAACCGGTTCTTCCAGGCCGCTTGGCCTGAGCCTTTCCCTCAGTTTAAGAGCTTGGGAAAAGGTAATAAATACGGTTTGTAAGTGTCCTTACATCAGGATTGGATGTCTCTGGACGGGGTCGTGGCAGGGAATTTTTGTGAACTTTAGGTTTTGGGTGTAGATCTTGCGGCAGGATGGGATTGTTGGGAGGCGAATCCTGCCTCTCGCCACATCCGCAGTAAGGAAATCGTTACGGATCCGAAGAAACGGCCTTGCCTTACGTGTTTCCTCTTTGGTTTTTGATACAAAAAGTTAAAAATCCAAAACTCCTGGCGTTTCCCACCTTAATTCAGACTTGCAAGGTCACGGTGTGGTTGGCAGTCACGTTTGATGACTCCTGTGATGCTTGGCAGCTTTGAAACCTGGCATTTTCCAGGAGCCCGAGGCCTTCTGCTCCTGTTTTTTTTTTTTTTGTTTAAACAAAGGCAAAGGTGTCGATAAATACTTCAATACAACAAAAACTGCACTTTATTGCTGTAATGTTTAAAAGGAGGGCGCTCTCGCCTCTTCCCTGCGACGTAACGCGCGGTGACTGAATAAATAAACTTGAAACCCCGTGTTTGTGGCGAAGCGCGTCTGTCTCTGGAGGGTTTTGGAGCTTTGGCAGGTTTTTATGGGATCCATTTCTCTTCCAGTTCAACCACTGCTGACTCTTGGCCAGACCCGTGGCCTGGTCACTGGTGAGACCAGTCCCCACCAGTTTCCCCTCCTCTCCTCCGACCCGAGTTATCCCAGAACATCCGACGGGAGCCGCCGTCTGCGGATTGAATCGGAAAAGAGAAGGGGGGCGCTTTCGAACGGGCCTGCCCGTGGGGTAACTTCAAAAAGGAACCAACAAAACTGAAATTTTGTTAAACCCGCAGCGGTGCTCGGAGGGTTGTAGCTCTGGAGGAGAGGGCAGAAGCGCGCGCGCGTTTAATTTTGCGCTTGGGCTTGTCGCTTTGAAATTCCTCTCGAAAACGGAGTCGCCGCAGGAGAATTAAGTTTCCCCCGGGGTTGTTTTTTGGTGCCTTTGAATTTCTCAGCTAATTGATGTGGTTTTGCAACCGCATCTTCTCAAAAAATTAAAAAAAAAAAACCAAACCAAGCAACGCTTCCCTCTTCCTTCGCGTGGCTGGCTCCGCACCGGGCAGGGCGTTCCAGCCTTTCTCCTCCCGGGGCTTTTCCAAACCTTTGGTGGCCGCAGCCCCTGGCACGGGGGCAGCTGGGAGAGCCGGCCCCTTTGGATTTTTTGGCGCCGTGTGGAAGCAAGAGGCGGTTTGTCCCTCATTGGCTTGCCCTCCTCGGGGCTGGACGTGACTGAAAATAGCAGGGGGCTATTAATTAAAGCTGGAAACAGCTTTGATTCCAGAATGAGTTGGGTTTTTTCACTTTTTTTTTTTAATGGAAGCCGTTTTTAATTACCACTTAGGGAACTGCAAATTTAAAAATCATACTCTATGCAACAAAAATTGATTTAGAACTAAGGTTTTTAATTTTTAAATGGATGGACTTTTTTTTAATTATTATTATTATTATTAATTTTAGTGTCTGGGCTTCGGGCTTTAATGCCAAGCTTTCAAGCCACTGACAATTAAAACCCTACTCCTAAGCCCTCCAAATGGGTTTGTGACTCAAACAGCAGTTGGCCCTCAGCTACAACAGGGCGACGCGGCTTTTTTTTTTATCGCGTAAATCCATGTCATCCCTTGTAGAGGAGGGATTACTCGCGTGGCTTTCTGTTTGTTTATGCAGTCTAATACCATAATTATTGCTAAAAAGGAGATTGATTTGACTCACAGGATGCGACAGGTCAGCGTCAGGTATATTTTTGGACTCCGTTTTAACGTAGCTGGTGAGGGGTTTTTTTGATGCGTGCTCTCTAGGGACTGCAAAAGAACATTCTAGCTGCTTTCTCCGCTTCTGTCTTTCAGGGCTCTGTATTATGCTGACTTAATATCCTGAATTATAAGGAGGAACATCATATATATATGTGTGTTTTCAAAGCAAGACAGGCTCAGCAGGAAGAATTCAGATCCAGCATAAAGCAGAAAGAGCGACAGTGTACGCAGGCTGAAACAGCACTAAAAAAAAAAAAAAAAACCACTAGAAAACTACATAAACTTTTGTATTTACATAAATCAAAAGTTGATAAATAAGGAGGAGCTGCCTGGTCTGATCGTGTTTATAACAGAGAGGAGAGAATTCGTGCTGATAGTTCTTGCCTCAATCCCTTCTCCTGTGGAGAATATTTTTGGAGTGGTGCTGGGTTTTGACCGAAAGGTTTTCGGGAGCGGCGGATCCCTCCGCGTTGTTTGGTACGTCACTGGTCGGGGACCCGTGCGGCTGAGCTCTCACAGAAAAACAATTCCATCGCAAAAGCCTTTTCGGAACGGAGCGGGTTGAAAGAGTGGTGAATGGGACAAGCTTCTGCCTCACGTTGACCTTTCACATCGAGATTTATTTGCTAATGGAGGTAAAAAGTGCTTTCCCTTTAGCCTGGAAAGGTTACAGTAGAAGTAAAATGAACAAACTCTTTTAGAAATGCCGGTGTGGTCGCACGTCCGCAGGCTGAACCTTCTCTAGCGTCTCTGCCAAAGGACCACTAACAGAAAACAGCCACCGTGCCGAGAGGGGAGACCTGGACTCCTCTCCCAGCATTGCTGAAGCCCTTTGCTGGTCCTGTCGTTCGAATTTAGGCCAGGCTTGGAGATAACTTCTTGCTCTTTTGGTTCGTGTTCTCCATCGTTCTCAAGCAATGTGGTTTCTCTGGTCTAGTTAAATTAGCCAAACTACGTGTGAGGGCACACATAAATGTATATATTTCAAGAAGCAATTGGCAAAGATGTTGTAATGTTTCATTACCCTTCTATTTGCAGGACAGCCACGAGATTTCCTTTGTTCTGTGTGGTTTTTTTGTTGGTTTTTTTTTTTTTTATTTCTTTTCCTGGGCTTAATTGTTCCAATTGCTTTTTCAGATTGACTCTTGGTGCAAAGAGAATAGCTACGTGATAGCTGGATATTACCAGGCAAACGAACGCGTGAAAGATGCCAGGTGTGTTGGTGCAATATTTCCTTCTGTTTGCTCTTTTCTCTTGTACTTTGCACTCTGCCAACAAAAATCATCGACGGGAACCGCGCGCGTTGATTAACTTTGACAACCGTCATCTGGTTTCGCATTGTCTTGGCGGTGCTGGTGGCTCTGGCCTTTGCTCAGGTGCGGAAAGCCCGGTCTTTCCAGAATCCTTCCTCTTTGGTGGATGCTCTAAAAGGCCAGGCTTTGAACGGCTGCCAGCCGCTTTAATGACGGTTGTCAGGGAAATAGCCAAAATTTCCAAGCGCGTTTGCTTGCGCGGTGCAAATTCGAACGGCTCCGAGTGTCTTCTGGAAAGTCTTTCAGAAGTGACCTAATTCTTACTGAACTACTTAATTGCCTCTGAGTTCTATAGAAGCGTTTTTTCACGTGATGAAGGGACACTCTTGAAATGGAAGATGATGTCAGTCAAGCAGAGTTAACTCTTTTCACTTATTTTCCCCAGGATTAGTCTTTTTTTTTTTTCTTTTTTCCCCTGCTAGCTAAGTTGAATTACTCAACAAGCAATAAAGGAGCTTTCCTGTGGAGCCACACTGCAGTTTTCGATACACGTATCAAATGTTTTCCCCTGTATCTACTAGACAAACCCAGTGTCAGGACTAATGAGAGTACATCATACTTTTCTATTGTAAAATACAAATGAATAAATTGTTTAAAGTATTAAGCTATGTCCCAGATATTTTGTTTTATTTATATACCTAAGCATAGCTGAGATCCAGATCGTGCGCTGAAGAGAGGAGCTGGGGTTTTCTTGGCCTTCTGACTTCAATCAAATATAACCTCAGCTTGATCTCTTTTCCTGTTTGTAAGCAGGCAGTGTAATTTTCACATCTCTTTAAGCATATTTCCTGCTGGTTTCAGCTGAAATGTCACGGTTCACGTAACGCAGTTACCTTTACCTTCTGCTGCAGTCCCAACCAGGTTGCGGAGAAGGTGGCCTCCAGAATCGCAGAGGGCTTTAACGATACAGCGCTCATAATGGTAAATTACTGCATTTTTTCACCCCCCCTCTTTCTGTATTGCTCACGTTGTGAGCGTGGTGTTGGACTAGCCGTTTAAATGCTCTTCTCTGGGTCCTTTAGGAGTGAAGTAACTCATTTTCTCTTTCCCTGCAAATGCTCTGGGGAAGAGATGCAATGACCGTAGCCAGTGAGGCTCTCAGTAAGTCTCCAGAGAGGCTGTGGCCAGCTCTCTGCCCTCTCAGAGGAAGTGGAGGCCTTCTCTGCTGGCGAGGCTCGAGTGGAGGCAGCGAGTTCATGACTCCAGACCCCGTTCTGTGCCTTCAACTAGTCTTACATGACACAAACGATGCTTTGCCTCCTCGCCGCAGTGACGAAAGGTGTTGGCGGTTTAAATTTGAGTCACGTGAAAGTAGATCAGTGGACGAGTTAATGTAAGGCGCCCTGTTTGTGAAAACTGAGTTTTTAGTTTTTTATTTCATTTCTTCTTGAAGAGGAGGCTGAGGTGGTGGTTTTTTTTCTGTTGCACACCAGGTTGATAACACCAAGTTCACCATGGAGTGCGTAGAGCCTGCCATTCACGTGTACGAGCTTCACGAGAACAAGTGGAGGTGCAAGGACCCGCACGTGTGAGTAAACTTCGGTTTATTTGTGTCTGGGTAGTAAGGAAAAACGGGTTGCCTGGTAAAGGGCAAAACTTTGGTTGTGTGGAGTGACGCTGTAAGGGCGGTGGGTGTAGCTGACAGTGCTGACAGTGATTTTTAAAGCTTTTTTTTTTTTTTTTTTTTTGCTGTAGTGAGAGAGAGCAGCCAGCTTCTGCAGCCAGGCAGTGGTGTGACCGCGCTGCCTTAATTTCCAGAGCAGAGGAGGAGGTGGTGGTGATTTTCTTTGTGATTACTTTTAACTCCTGGTTGTTTTACGCCCTAGTGATTTTTGCGAAGATTGGACCGAAGCCCAGAGAATCGCTGCATCTCTCTTGGACAGCAAGTCCTACGAGACGCTTGTGGATTTTGATAATCACCTGGATGATATCCGGAACGACTGGACAAACCCAGAGATCAACAAAGCTGTCCTCCACCTGTGTTAGGGGGCTTTCTACTGACTACTTTGCAGGCATTCCCACTATGTACTGAAGAGAGAAAAATGCTATTTTTGAGTGTAAATAGAATAATATTCAGTACCTTGTGCGGAAACCTGACTGATTAAAAAGGAGTGGCATGTCACATTGCAGAGGGTGATGTGTCCATAAGCCGTTGAATCTTTTTTGTGAGATTCCCTGGAAGAAGTGCAAGCTGTCAGTTACAGTTGTCCTCGTGGGCGCCTTCCCAGTTGTAGTGAATGTTGCTGTTCCTTCAAAACCAGAACTGCTTCTGCTTGTCCCCGCTGTTCATATTACAGAGTTCTGACCGAGCTTTTCTAATCTTTAGAGAGATTACTTTTTAACAATTTATGGAAATAACTTTGAAAAGAAAAATCATTCTTGTCCCCAGGTGAGAAATTTTAAGGTCAAACGTGTAAAATGTAAGGGTAACGGTTTCTTTTGGGCCGATTTTGAAATTTCATTCTGTTGGCACGGTAAAGTGCGAACTGCCGAGGACGATGTGCCGTGCTCCTGCCACCTCTTTTGCAGCGGTTTAGCGTGACGCAGCTGCAGAGAACGTGTTAAAATAGTATTCCCAGTGCAGCGGTGGTTCCTGCCGTTGCGGGCAGCCAGCCACAGTTACTGCTTGAAAATGTTAAACCCCAGGTAAAAACAAATATTCGCGCGGTGATTCGTAAAAGGGACTGGAAGCGCACTGAGGAGTTTGCATGACGGTTCTAAAACAGTTTGAGTCTACAAGAGGAGAGGAGAGTGAAGGACCTTGTTGGTTTTATGCAGCCTCTTGGGGTTTTATAAACAGATCTCGTTTCCAGCTGGTTCATGCGGTGGCCGTGTAGGTAGGTCTGAAATGTATCCCTCCAAGCCGAAGGCGAGATGAATCAAGGAGCCTAGATCTCGTGGAGCTCGGCTTCTCTCTTTCTAATTAATGTTTGTTTTCAAGAATAAGTTCACTGGACAAGGGAGCTTTCTATCAGACTAGTACAGTTCTCTCTGAGTCTTGTTGCCTTACTCCTCGCGGTTGTTTGTCAAACTGTGGTTAAACATAGCCTCAACGTGCAACGGGTTCCCTAGATTTCCTTCTCTTCCCACACCAAGGTGTTTTTACAGGGAGGATCCAAATGTCCACCAAACAGCGGGCCTCTCTCCAAGTTCCTGCTTTTTCCTTGGTGTTCTCATTTGAAAACAGGAGGGGTGGGATTGTCAAAACCTCTTGGTCTACCTCTGCTTCTATTTAAATGAGCAGTTGTTTTCCTCTTGCCCTTAGCGAGAGATGAGGCTAAAAGCCCCTTCTGAAGCAGTGAGTACAACCAGGATGCCTCCAGTGGGGTCCTGCTGCAAATTTTCTGCGGTTCAGATTCCCAAAAGCCGGGAGGCGAGGTCGGAGGTTCGGCTGCGCTGAGGTTTGAAGCGAAAGGGTTCGGTTTGTGTCCCCGCTGCGCGGCAGGAAGGTGCGATCAGTGGGCGTCGCAGGAGGGACTGGCGCTTAGTCGGTCGCCTTGCCGAAGCACGAGTCAGATGGGCTTGCAGGAAAGGAAAATATTTTCACTTGTTGAACGAAAATATGTTATCTAGCTCCCAAGCAGCGAGATAAACACGTTCCAGTGGCTGTTTGACTACACATCCACACTGGATGAAAAAATATCCTGGGAATGGCAATGCTCTGGCAACGCACGTTCGGGTAGACTCTGCAAAGCTCGCCGGAAGAGGACTGTTGCCTTATTTTGCACAAACACCTCACAAAATTGAACCCATTGTTCTAGAGGCAGATGTTATCTTAGCAAGCCGTATTACTCCTTTGTCTCCCGAGCCACAGGAAATGTATTTCTTACTCTTTGTAACTAGGTGTCCTAATCAAGCTTTGATCGTTCGTGTGCTAATGCAGTCTCATCTCTTCTAGCGCCTGCTACCCCCTCACCCCAGTAAGATAAAGCAAAATTATGTCATCGGGCTGTAACCCGATGGAGACTAACCCCTGAGGCACTGCTGCTGGAAGGGGAGCAGCTTTTAATGCTTTGTCTTTGCCCTTTTTTATCTTCTGTTTACTGTTAAACGAGGTCCTTTGAGTGTTTTGCCACCGGTGGAGGCCCAGGCTGGCTTTCAGCAAAAAAGGAGGTGTGCTGCGGTGCTCAGATCTTATCTCACCTGTCCTATTTACATTGAAGGCTGGACAAAAGGCAGCAATTTCATAAAGCAAGGCAACCCTGCGGCCACGGCTCTTGTGAAAGAATGAGGAAGCTGCTGGGCTCAGCCAAGGCTGCGTTCCCCTTCCCTGCTGATGTACCAAGCCTACCTGCAGGAGCAGATGCTGCTTTCCTGGCCGGCTGAGCAGTTGGATTCCGCAGAGGAATTCAAGGTAACTCCTTTTAAAGCTGCTAGGGGGAGAAATCTTGGGAAAGGCATCTCGGTCTGCATTGCTGGAGCCCTCATGAGAGTTGGGACGATGGCACTGGGAATGGATGTCTTACTTTTTTTAGTTTGTTTGTTAGCATTTAGTTTGTTTGTTAGCAGGGTCATTCTTCCCCCCCCCATTCACCAAGAGTTGGAGATTTGCCATTTGCCTGCCCACACATTTAACTCCCAGCTCCCTACCTCATCCGTAGCAACTCGAGCACTTGGAAATGCAAAATTATTCCCATGTGGAATTCTTCTTTCCACTCTCAACTCTAATATTTCAAAACAGTAATAAACAGACCCTGCAGGTATCTGAAAATACTGGTGCAAAGTGCTGGAGTTTCTGGACTCCTTGCTGGATCCACGGGAGTGCTCACCTTGAATCCTTTAGTCACCAGGGGGAGAACGAAGAGCCTTCAGCACGCGTTGCTTCCAACGCCCGTTCGGTTTGAAATCAAGGATCAGAGTGACCCAAGGTGTGTCCCCAGGGGTGTCACCAGCCGATGGCCCAGGGCACTTTCAGCTGTGGCCAAAATCTCCAGGTCCGGCTCCAGCTTGAGAAACCCAGAAGGGAGCAGAGAGTTTGGGGGCCTGTAGGTATTATTTTCACCGAGAAACGTGACCGCCTTAAAATTGCTCTGAGAATCGGGTGGGGCTAGGTGTCCGTTGGGAATGGCCTCTGCTCCTCCTGGCTGGTGTGGTGGCGTGAGTGGGAAGGGCAGATGAGTGGCAAGAGCCAAGGGGTGTTTTTGATCGGTGGCTCGGGGAACCCACTGGTGCCATATTCTCCCTGAGCTCATTGCTCTGTGTTTATGTGAGGACTTGGGGTTTTTTTGTTGTTTTTTTTTGTGGTTTTTTTTAATTCCTTCATTCAGCAAGTGAAGCAGCCTGCTGCTGGAGCTTTTCCCCCTTCCTCCCTCCTTCCCATCTGCCAGCTGAGCTGCTCAGGGGATGTTCCCTTGCCCAAGTCAGCGTGAAAACGAGCAAAGACCTGCCGCGTAACCTGTTTCAGCTCATTAGAGCTGACGCGGGCGCGGGAAGCAGACGAGCGGTTCAGCTGGCAGGCTGGAGCAGCCGCAACCTCTTCGCCTGGCACAGCTGGAGCCGGGGACAGACAGATGTGCGGAGCCCAGCCCCGCTCTGCACGGCGCTGCGGAGATGCACCGCGAGAAGCGGCCCCCTGCCCCTAAGAATTTCTTATCTAAGCGGCAGAGACGCGCGCCGAGGAGAGGTGACAGTGACAGATGCAGGAAGCAAACCCAGGTCTCTCTGCTCTCTGGCTGGAGGCCTAATCGCTGCACTCTGCTGCTGCTGCTATTTGTAAAACGTCTGGAGATGCTGGGGTGGAGGGCATTACGGATACGGAAGGAGCAGGCGAATGCTAATGGAGGAGGCTGTTAGCGGGGTGGACTTGCGGTTTGACTGCAGCTTGGAAAATGGCCTCAAGGGGAAACGCGCTCAGCGTGCATTTGCGAGCTGCACTTCTGGTTTGTGTTGTAATTCCGCTCCTGGAGCGGAGCTGGGTTGCCCACCCTGGCTGGTAGGAGCTGTAACGAGATGGTCGGGATCGGGCAGTCCGGGCTGGGCAAGCTGCATCCTCCCTGTCCTGCCCGGGCTGGGTTCCTCCCAGCTGGAGTTAAACACCCCAACGCGTCGTACTCCTGCGCCACAAACCCCTCTTTTGCTTTACCCATCACCCTGCAACCAGCCCTCCCACAGCAGGCAGCCGAAGTGTCCGCTGAGGACTTGATCGATTTTTTTTCTATTTTTTTATTTTTTTTTTTTTTTACCGTTGCTTTTAGACCACATTTTCACCCAGCCTTCTCCTCCAAAAGTACACCCAAGCTGCACGTTTTCCTTTAGCTCTCAGCCGTCGCCCTGTGACAGGCGGCAGACGCGGATTCGGAGAGGACGGAGGCAGGTTGCTGGCCGGGGTTTCCGATCACGGAACCGCGCGAAAGGTGAAAGCGCTCCGCGCTCCTGGCTGCGCGGCGAGCTTGGCGTTTTGCAACCTGCCGGAGCTGTGATGAGGCAGACGGGGAACGCTGCACTTAAAAATACCTGGTAGGTGGGCTGGGGGTAACGGGTAATTCCTTGAGTGCTTCCAGGCAGCGCCGCACCGGCTGCGGCGTGGCGGCACTTTAGCTGGATGCGGGCAGGACCGGTGCCAGGCATGTCCCGGTCTGCCTAGCATCAGCCCACGAGGGCCAAGAGAAACAACGCAGCCCTTCCTAGAAATGCGCTCTGGAGCTTAAAAGATGGACCTAATTGAAAAAATGTACCGAGGTTGTACCAGGGGATAAAAGGGGAAAGCTGGGCTGAGATTAACCTGGAGCTCAGCGAGCCGAGAAGCGCGGCAGCCGCGGCCAGGTCCCCAAGCCAATTCCCAGCCGCGGCCTCCCAGCCGCCCGCCGAATCCATGCCCGGCGGAGAGGCGGTTTGCCCTGGATGCAGGTCTGGCAGGACAGCCCGGCACGCTCTGGTTTTGTGCTTCAGGTACGTTGCTCGCTTTCCGCCGTGCTTCCTACCCCGCCGCCGCAGCAGCTCCTGGCTTCCTCCTCAGGGCTGCTGCCACAACCCGGTGGATTTTCTTCCGGGCTGTTTTCTGCCTGCATGGTTCCTGCCGGTCGTTCGGTCTGCCGGTCCTGCCAAGAGCCTGTGCTTGGGGAACGCTGGAGCTGCTCCAGTTTCCCTGGAGCCTGCATCTTCAGCTGCTTCCTCGTGACATTCCTCCTCCCTTCCCACGCCTGGCATTCCCTCCGGGTACCGCTCGCCTGCCCTGGATGGCTGCGAGCCTCCCTCAGCGTGCGGCTCCGGGAGGGGATTTTTTTTTTCCCCTCCCAGCACCTCCATCCTCAGCAAGTCCCTTCTAGGGCCGTTTCTGAGCCAGGCTGGCACCAGCCCTTTCCCCTGTTTGGGCCAGAAGGGACGCGGGACGGAAGGAGGGAGCAGGCAGCCTCGTACTGCGTTAGCACGGAGCCAGGGTGACGCGTGTCGTCTGCGTTAGCGGACCCTGGGACTCCGTGACCCAGAAAGCTGTTTCTCATCCCTCCTTTCTCAAACAAGCCCAGCTGGTGTTTGCAGGAGCAGCTCGGCGGTCGGGGCTCTGCTCCAGCCGAAGCTTTTCTTGTGGCCGGTGTTTGCAGAACGCGTCCCTCTCGGGCATCCGGGAAGCCATGAGATCGCCCTGCCCTTCCCCTTCCAGTGAAGTTCTGAGGCTGCCCTCCATCCTCGCCCCCTCGTCGGTCCTTCAGCCCCCTCCATCCTCTGCTGCACCAGGGCAGGATGGGGCCGGTGGACTGGGGAGCGCTGAGCCCAGGGAGAGGAGCAGCCCGGCTGCCGAAGGGCCGCGGCCAGAACTGGAAACCAGTCACCGGCCACGTCAGAGGACCACCCAGGGTGGATGCCTGGGCTGGAGAGACGAGTCTTCACCCGGAGAGGCCAGCCAGCTCCGCACTGACCCTCCAGGGAAGCTTTATGAGCCCCTCTGCTCCTTCCCCCTGGTCTGCTGGCTCTTGGTGGGGTTGGGCCGCTTGCCCCCATGCGACACGCAGCATGTCACAGCACTCGGTCCCCTGGGAGGGACCCGGACTCGGATGCTCAGGACTCAGATCTGCCTGACGCCGGTCACCCCGGGGGGCTTTCTCCAGTAGTGAGCAGGGCTCCGGGCCGTACCCGGCCACCTCGGGGTGCTGGTCCCCACCCCAAGGACATCTCTGCTTCCCAGCCTGCAGCGAGGAGAGGAAGGAGCGTGCGACGCTGTGTTTGTGCCTTGCAGGTGGAGCAGTGCTGCAGCCCGCAGAGCTAACCACAGTTATTTTAGCAGGCTGATGTTTATGTTTACCTCCCTGCCGCGGCAAGCCATCGCTTTCGCTCGCTCATGGTTTTAGCAACAAACTGCTGCTCCAGACCAGGCTAATTCCAGCCCGCTTGGGTTTGGGGCTGTTTGCTCTCACCCAACAGCGGCAAACAGGTAGTTTTGGAGAAAAAAACATCAAAATAGCTGACGTGGGGGAGGATTTCTGCCTCTCAGGCTGGATTTGTGCTGCAGCATCAGGGATGCCGGTGAGGGGTCCCTGGCCCCGGGGGATGCTGCATGTGCTGAGCTTGGGACGGGATCCAGAAAAACTGGGCTTGCCAAGCTCTGGCTCAGACCTTCTCCTCCAGTTCTTGAAGTCTGCAGCTGAACAGGCAAAAACAAAAACAGAAAAAAAACCACATGAACCAGTTAATTTGTCTGTTTTTCTGGGAGGAAACTGGAGGCAGGGGTTAGAAACGCCTCTGCCCTGGCCTCTGTGTCTGGGATTTGTGCCGGCAGCCGGGGCAGCAGCCTTTCCCCCACGCCGGCTCTCGGGCTGGAAGCTTTGCAGTTACTCCATTATTTGATAAATCAGCAGAGCCAGACCGGGGAGGAAATCAGCCCTTTCTGGATTTGTGGTTTTCACCAAACACGGCAGGACCAGACCAGCAGAAACTAGAGCAAAACCACCCCTTTCCCCTCCCCGCTCCCCTTTCTGCTCGTCCCAGCAGGGCTTGGTCTCGTGCGTCGGGCTCTGATCTCGGCGCAGACCTCCCAAGCTCCTGGGATGAGCCCACCTCCGTTTCCAGGCGAAATTCAAAGCTTTCCCTTCATCCCCGCCTTGCAGCCGCGGGGTGTTGAATGCACGGCCGGCATTCCCCGCGCGCCGGCGCCCTGGATGTGAACCGCTGCTTTTTCAGCTCTGTCTGAAAAGGAGCCGTCTCGGGGGCCTCACCTCTTAATTGCGGAGGAGGTGAACGTGAAAAAAAAAAAAGCCTCCGGCTGCTTTTAACGCAAGGAAAGGCAGCGGCTCCGGAGGCAGAGCCTTCGCCCCAGCATCCTCGTGGTGGGGTGGTACCCGAGCCGGAGATCTCATCCCAGGGATGGTGGGAAACCCTCGGCCTGGTGCTGTTCCCACTGCCAGGCTGGGTTTTGGGCTGGCAGGTCGGATGGGAATGGGAAAAAATCACCTTTTTTTTGGAAGCTGGAGGAAGTGAAGGTGGTCCCAGAGGCTGGGAGCATCGCTGCTTTCCAGATGTTAGGACCTCAGGGGTGCCAGTGGGCGCTGGCTGGGTACCAAATCAGTACTTGCCTTTCTAGGCACTTGGTAGCCCTTCTGACTGCTTTGTAGGGATGCTCGGTGGTCCAGGGGCTTCGGCTGCAGGCGAGGTGTCCCTCTGCTCCGCTCTCTCTCAGCACCGGGCTGGATTGTGCAGCGGGGTGAGAGTAAAGCGGCGTTTGCTCATCACCCAAGGGCTTTGCTGGGCTTGGATGGGGGACGGATGGGAGGAGCCGGGACTCCGCTAACCTGATGAACCAGGTTAGAAACCAACCTTGCGAAAACCCACGTCGTCTGGCTGCAACCTCCTCCCAGGGCGCAGCTGGTCCCGGGTGGGAACCCCCCTGACCCAGCCTCACGTCCCTGCTCCCCTCTGCATCCGAGAGCAGCCGGGGAGGTGGGATGCGATGGCAGGCATGGTGCCTCCGGCTCCCGGGACCGGGTAAGTGTCACCCCCTCGG
Source organism: Tetrax tetrax (assembly GCA_009806455.1). Lineage (NCBI taxonomy): Eukaryota > Metazoa > Chordata > Aves > Otidiformes > Otididae > Tetrax > Tetrax tetrax. Next base: position 3,281 of record WHYT01016452.1, on the reverse strand, counting down.
AGCACCGCAGCCGACTTTGGCCCCGCTCCCCTTCCCCATCGCACCCCCAGCCCCGCACGCCGGCTCAGCATCCTCCTCTGCGCCAGTGACGCTTGCCATGAGCGTCCGGGGGTTTTTGGAGCATGAACTGGTCAGGAATGCAAACACTTCTCGGCCTGGTGCCAGCACGGGAGCAAAGTTGAAGCCCCAGCAGCAACCATCCGAAATCCCCCGCGATGGCGTGCGCTGGAACGCCGATGGTGGGGGGTTTCTCTGCCCGAGCGTCTCTCCCGGTGCTGCGAGCCAGGGATGCTGGGCGAAGAGCCAGCGGCGCTGGGGCTGCTGTGTCCTGCAAGGGCTTGGCCACCGGAGTCCAGCCCCGGAGGGGGGTCCCCCACCCCTCACCGTGGCGCTGGGTCTTCCTGGCACAACCCTCCTCCAGCCCCGAGCGGTTGGCATGGCTGCCGGAGCCAGTCCCAAAAACCAGAGAACTCGCCTCAAAACTGCTTTCTTGATATTTGTGGTAGCTGCAAAGTGGGGATCCCGGGGAGGGCTCTGCTCCCACCCCCCAGCACGGCTCCTCGGCTGCTGGGTCATAGCTTGGGGTGCCTGTGGGGAGCTGATAAAAAAAAAAAAAAGCAGAATTAAAACCGGCGATGGCAAGTTCCCGCTTCCCCTTGCCGACTGCTGCTGGCCCACCTCAGGGTTTCTTGGAAAGGCGAAGTAAAAGCCGTGGTGGAGGTTGGGCAGGGTTTGCTTGGCTCTCTGTGGGCCGCGGAGCTCGGGAGGGCCGAAATGAGTCACTGACCTGCATCCCAGTAAGCTTTTCCCAGCAGCTGTGGGCGGGAGGGATGCAGATTTCCCAGTAAAGGGACTTTTTGCCCAGAATAATTTTCAGCGACGTCCCGCAATGGGAATCATCCACCCAAAACCTCTTGCGGCGTCGGGGAGGAGCAGGACCACGCGCTGCCCAGCGGCACATCCCCCGGCTCATCCCCCGTGGCCGAGCATCCCTCCGTTTTCCCACGCAAGCCTTCCTAAATAACAACCTGATTCCTCCTCCTCACGGCCTTCTCGCCTGCAACGTTTGCGGCACCGATGCCGGGAGCGAAGAAGCCAGGATGGGACCCCCTCACCCGGCGACAGGCTCCTTCTCCTCCCTCCCAAAAAAAAAAAAAAAACC
>WHYT01016451.1:155503-217205 GCA_009806455.1 Tetrax tetrax | reverse complement strand
TTTAAACCCATTACCCCTTGTCCTATCACAACAGGCCCTACTGAGCAGCCTCTCCCCATCCTTCCTGTAGGCCCCCTTGAGGTATTGGAAGACCGCTATCAGGTCTCCCCGGAGCCTCCTCTTCTCCAGGCTGAACAGCCCCAACTCTCTCAGCCTGTCCTCACAGGAGAGGTGCTCCAGCCCTCTGATCATCTTTGTGGCCCTTCTCTGGACCCTCTCCAACTGGTCCATGTCCTTCTTATGTTGGGGACTCCAGAACTGGACGCAGTACGGTAAAAATACCCAGAACCCAGTAGCTGCAATTGAAGTTACTTCATGGGTTGAATCAGCAGCATATTAATTGATTTATTGGCTGGATTGAGAGCCATAAATGGGGAGAAATTACTGAAGAGATTAGGGCTAATCTGTCCTTTTATGCAAGGCAGGTCAAGGTGCATGATACCTGACCAGATCACAGGTGTTTGGTTAACTTACTTTGTTCTGATTTGAGAATTTCTGCTCTTGATGGCTTATCATTAGCATCACAAAGTATTTCCAAATGTTTAAACTCTGCCATGGTTTTATGTACCTCCTGTCCTCTTCCTTCTCTCACCTGAGCTCTCTGCCATATTTTTGGGGGTCATTCCTGAAGTGTGGTGGCTTCGACTGAACAATATTCCAGCTGAGGTCTTGCCAGGGCCAAGTAGATACGAAGAAATTCCTTAAGGAACAGGTTGCCCAGAGAGGTGGTGGATGGATGCCCCATCCCGGGAAACATTCCAGGCCAGGTTGGACGGGGCTCTGAGCAACCTGATCTGGTTGGAGATGTCCCTGCTCCTGGCAGGGGGATTGGACTGGGTGGGCTTTAACAGTCCCTTCCCACCCAAACCATCCCGTGATTTTGTGAAATGCTTCACCTCTCCCAGTGAGCCCTTATCCTGATACAACCCTGACCGAGCGTTTGGCAGCGTGGCGGCATGTTGATGCTCCGCTGTGTTACCGTTCAGTGTCTGACTGACACACTTTTGCAGTCTTCCACTGTGTGCTTGTACAATTCATTATTCCTTCTGGCTCGTGGAGAACTTGACAAAGGTGTCCTATGGGGAAATACTTAAATAGGGATAAAACATTAAGAAGTCCCAATGGGGGTGTAAGACCTCACTATGATGGGAGCTGTGTAAATACAGAATAAGAGGACAGTCCCTACCTCGAAGGACTGAACTACGACAGAAGAGACAGCAGAAAGCTGCTGATGCGTTTGGGAGCCATCCCCAGCACCGCTCACCCCCAGGGACCAGCTCACATAAGCCTCACCGGTCTAGAATATAAATTTTGTTAGCTGGTAGATACATATGCCCTTTAGCAACGGTCATTCTTCCTCCCACATATCCTGCAGTGACTTCCTTCTCTAATCATATTCCTTCTATTCTAATCACATCATAAGCAATGTTAATTTCCTTTTTTTAATTGGGTTGATAAAGTCTTTTGTCTAACAAACCTTTTCCAATACGTTAGCGTGAGATTTTGTTGCTGTGTGTGACGTTCTCGGTATTGCGGCAGAGTACATTGTGATCGGTTTCAGTCTCTGAACTTCTCTGTCTTTCAAGGTTTAACACTTGTGACTCTTTCCGACACGGATAATGTATTCTTTTGTTAATCGAAACTGAACTTCAAGAAAAGCACTTCTTTTTATGCACACGCAACCGGTAGCTAATCTTCATTATTAATTGCAGCAAGATAAGGAGTGCCACTGTGGATTGACGTCCTCCATCTGAGCACAGGAGATAGTTTTGATTACTTGCCGGTTGGGCCAGCGATGTCCAAGTACACCTTTCACTCCTACGTGCGCTAGCACCAGCCGGCTTGTTCTTCAGTACTCAACTTAGTTTCATTCTGCCTATTCTGTAGACCCACATTTCCCCCCAGTTTTTTTCAGTTTCTCTAACTTTGACAGTGAAGTTATTGAAAATTGTCAGCACTTGCTTTGAGGATTAAGAGGATTAAACTAACACCTGGAATGATTCATAATTTTTTTTTTAATTCCTCTTGAATTGTATTTGGGCATAAACCTGAACCTTCTTTGTATTCATGAGTTGCAGCAAACTTCGCAGATGATAACATGTCATTTTGTAGATTACAGCCAAGAATTCATCAAGCAAATTTTTTTTCTATCCAAATGATCTCTCCAGGGTAGTAATCTTTCTGTCTGATTAACCATACGAGTGAGTGTCATACCAAAATGGTGAAGCGATGCCAACCTAACCGTCTTACTTTTGCCATGTAGACTTATGTCCATTGTTATTTCTTCTGATTCTTTTTCACTGAATTGCAGCCTGTTCACAGGATAACGTTTGAATACTCCAGATAGGAATACTTTTTTTTTCTCAGCTTCAGTTGATTTCAATACTTGTGTGCATCACCTGTAGCAGAATTTCCAAACAAATAGCGTCCTTTCCAGATTAATGTTGTGGTTTGCTTTCTCCTGGATGAATTTGCTTCCAGAAGATGCTCAAGCATCTTCTATCCCAGTTTCAAACCAGTATTTTGCACCTAGGAATGACTGAGTCATGGCATTTTCTTCCATATTATTTCCAGAATACGGACATTTTCTCTGAGAATGTATATATATATATACATTCACCTGTCCTCACTCTTGCGTCGGTACGTAAGGGAATACAAGGTGGTCAGGAGTATGGAATGGTAGGTGGGGGTCTCGGACGAGTAGAAAACTACATTTACATTGTGCCAGGAGGCTGTAGTATTTAAAGTGGTTTCTGATTGCTCCGCTTCATAGCTTCCCTTTTCCTCAGTTAAATCTGGATTATTCAGACTGAATCTTACCTTTACTGTGCAGTCATCTTTCACTTTGCAGTACCAAGATCTGGAATAGTCATAATTTGCCTGCCCCCCACGTTGTAGTCAATGTTTCCAGCAATCCTATCAGTACTGGTCGAAATGGGCACAAAATCCTCACTGTCTTAGGTCTGATTTGCAACTGAAGATACACTGCTGTAATAAAAATACTGTTCTGTTGACTTTCACTGGGACAAGAACTGGGCTTTCTTCGTTGATGTACGTTAGGAAGTGTTTTACCCGGTAACAGAAGGATTGAGTGTATCATCAAATTAAATCAAAATTAAAATGCGGTTTGAATAATTCAAAAATCAACACTGAAATCTCTGCATCTCTTCTTTTCATGTTCTTTTGTGGAAAGCTGGGAGGAATACCTACCTTCCTAAAGCAGCCTGATTACAGGGGTAGCACGTGGTGGTGTTTAATTACAGCTGCAGTTTTAACAGATGTGCTGTGCTACCGTCCTTTCGCAGTTGCAACGTGCAGTAGATTCTGCATTATTTGTTCTTTATTGGCATTCACCGATGGAAAAATGAGAGTTACAATTTGAAGAAAAATAATGGTATATAAAGTAATGAGATTGTTCCAAAGCTTAATTAGATGGAGCAGATTGAATACATTACAGTGATGTCTTGAGGCAACATAATTAAATTGGAGGCGTAATCCTCCCTGTATTGGAACCGATTTTATCTTTGTAAGTCAAGGAGCGTTGGATGGCCCTTCCTGCTATGTTAAATTACTAATTCCTCTAGGAAGACTTACGAATTTCATACTATTATCAGACTTTAAGGCCCCAAAACAAAACAGAGTGTAAGTCTACGTATCAAGTTGTTGATAGTCTGATTACACGGATAACTTCGGTTTCAATCTTGGTATACGCTACAGCTCAGTAATTGAATCATAGATCTAAAATACATAATATCTGCAGTGTACTATTGTGGATGCTGAATGTGTCTCATTTATAAAATCTCTTAACAAAGTTGTTTCTGAATGTATGCGCTGACAAAGATACTGGTGAACAATGCTGGTCCTGAAATGATCGCTGCATGTGCTGGATGCGAGTGCAAACACGCCTATGACTTCTGAGCTATGAAAACTAATATTAGAAAATGTATGTAGGTGTGTATACCTCCAGAGATGTATGTACATATTCTTTTATATATTCTTTCATCTTTTAAATTTTCTCTTCTATTTTCTTTCGTAGATTTAATTTTTATTTTCATGTTTGGATACTTCCTTCTCCATTGCACTGCTGTGGGGGTGATCTGACTATTGTACAGACACATCCCAATGGTGTCAAAGTTTTTGCCTTGCTTTATTAATGTAGTATGCATCCTGATGCCCGTGTGTAATCTGGAGGCTTCATTTCTCTTGAGTTACCAAATGTTTAGCTAAATATTAATTTTTTTTCAGGAGAGATCACTAAGTGTCTTAAAATTCAATTAAAGATCTTTCGAATTACGTCTACTGGTTTGTTTTAATTAATTCTGATATTTGTCAGCCTGTAGAAAGATTAACTTTGTTATTTGCATTTGAGAGTGAACTCTTTTTTTTAAAGATTGTTGTTGTGGGGCGGGGGGAAGTGGTAGGTGTCACAAATGGTCTTTATCGCTGCTGGTACTTTGAGGAGACATAAATCTACCGCAGTCTGCTCAAAAGATGAGCTCGTTTGTCTGGGCATTAGCTGACAGTTTCATAGCATAAATTTAAAGTTTTCAGGAGGAATCTAATGTTTATTTTGAAAATGGAGATTAGAGTACCAAAGAATAATATGTTTACTTTTCAGCACCATGAATATGTAGTGACCTACTTACACTACAGCATTTGGTTTTATTTTTAAAGCTTGTCAGGCCAACTCCTATTGCAATTTAAGAAGCATCCCTTTTAGAAAAGCAATAAACTACACTGGGTACTCAATTAGCATTTTAGAAGAAGAACGGGGAACAATGTTTTGAAGATTGTCCTTCAACAGCGTTTTTGTGTATTACTCTGCCATAAGTAGCATAGTGTTTGCCTCCTGTTTAAAACCATGTTTTGCTTGACCTGCAAGTTAAAATACAGCCAGTTGCGGGTCTAGGTTAGATACAACACTAAGATACTGTAACTTTAAATATGTATACACTTTTTTTTTCTAATAAATGGAATTTTAATGATCTCTTGATTATCATGAGGTGTTTTAAAGACAAGTGATTTTTATCCAAAACATTCCTTGTGTTTCTGCATGTGCTGATTTGCTTGATTAATTTTGAGAACATCTGCATATAATTCTGTATACTTAACAGCGGTGAGATCACACTGCTTTTCAAGTAACAGCTACCAATTTCACTTTCCAGACAGACTCAGATTTTTGTCTAATTGGGATGCCAAATGTACAAAGGTGCCACAGAAGAGTGTGTAATTATGTAATTTTCTCTTGATCTTTCAGAGTCTTCCTGCGAGCAATTAATCAGTATGCAGATATGCTAAACAAAAAATTTCTTGATCAAGCCAACTTTGAGTTACAGGTAAGAAAAAACCACCAGTGTCTTGGGGACTGATGTTAATGTTGAAATAAATTTCTGCCCTCAACGTGTAATTTTGGTGTATGTACATGTCGTCGTGAACTCCAGGTGACCAGTTAGCCCAGTTAAGTCAATTCAGGCTCAGCAGGTTTGTACGATCCATTCATGTCTTGTGGGTCCTGTCCTAGAAGAGCACCAAGTCTCGCCCAGAGCATCACAGAAAACTCCTCCTTTCCTTCAGGAAGTGCAAAAATGGGTGTCCTCCTCTTTTCTGCAGCAGATGCTTTGGTAGAATTATTGCCCCAGACATGGAGCCTGGGATGTGACATTTGACTGCCCTGCTGATAAGAAACACACCAGTTTAGGTCATTTGCTTAGGATCCTTTTTTTTTTTTTCATATTTGTGTTCACTTCTAATTTTACTTGAATCATCAAACCACAGTCGATTAGGATTTGTAGGTGAGAGCTGTTTCAGGGAAGCGTAAACACAACAAGGAGATGTACTAAGAATATATCAAGAAACACTGTCTCTGTAGTGTCTGTTATTTTTGCCTTTAAATATTTATGTGCATAATTCAGCTACTTCTAAGTAGTTTTGTAGGTATGCAGAAAAACATTTCAGAGAATTAATGGTATCTATTCTTGTCATTTTGGGGGCTTTCAGCTTTGGAACAACTACTTCCACCTGGCTGTTGCTTTTCTCACACAAGAGTCTTTACAACTGGAGAATTTTTCAAGTGCTAAAAGAGCAAAAATACTTAACAAGTAAGTCCTATTCGTCATGTAAATCATGGACAAGAACTTGAGGTCTATTAACATAATTTTAGTTTAATTTCTTAGCTAAATCCATTCAAATTGAGATGCAATCATGGTATAATGAAAGGTTGGTTTTAAAAACATGAATCAAGTAGTGCATGTGTTTCTATCCTTGAATCAAGATCTAAATTACATGATTCATTACTGATGAAGACAGTATTTTATACCGCAGGATGTTCATAGAGTCAAGACTTTTCAGAAGTATTAACATATTATAAAACTGAATTTTTAAATCACTTTAGCTTTGTGCTTATTCTAATCTCATTTTACTTGCACTCTATTGCTTAATCCCTGACGGCCTTTTAGAGTGAATTTTTGTAACTGCAGCCAGTTTCGCTGCGATATCCCTGAAGAATGGGTTTGCGTAACTGCAGTCTTGTATGCTTTCCTGGTTAAAAGGGATTACATTGCCTACCTCTGAACAGGGAGCTCAAACTACCCCACTGCTGTTTAGAATCCCGCAGCAAATGAAACCCATCAAAAGAAAAAAGACTGGAGCATGGATATTTTGTTTAATGTATTTGTTTCTCCTGGATTTCATTGCAGTTCCATTGTAGTGGACTATCGTTAATTAATTGAACCCAGAACACTTTAAAAAAAAAAAACCAACAGTTACATGTTTTCAGATATGGCACGTGTGTTCTCTTTCTGTGTTGTAGTGTTGTAAAGAGCGCCTGCAAAAGCAGTTTGTTCCCATAGTCAATCGGGTTACCACTGTTAATGCACTAAATTGGGAGTTTCGGAGCAGATTCCCTGAGCAATTACAGCTCAGACTCCTTGTATATATAATAGATATAGAGAGAGAGAGAGAGAAAGAAGATGCATTTTGTATCACTTCACCTTCTAAATTCAAGCTTTTTTCTCTGTTATTGTGATGGGTGGTCACAGTGCGGATGGGAAGAGTTCATCACTGCTGTGGTGAGATGCAATTTTACAGGCTTTTTACTTTATCTCCTTGGGTCGCTGACTTGGACCAGAGAAGACAAGAGCTCCGTGTGCCAACCTTTTTTTTTGGCAGCAGAGTTTTGCCCTTCACACTCATCCACTCCATCATGAGTTTTCAGGTGCTTCTGTTGGAAGCTGTGTTTTACCTGGGCACTGAAACAGAACTTTTGAGCACTGTGTGATCTAATATACCTACGTGTGACTCGTGGGGCTCCTTGATGAAACAGGAATACTTACAAGTTCAGCAGAGAGGTGATGTCAAGCCGAGCTCGGGCTTTTGCACTTGTGCTATAAGTATCATAACTAACATCATATTTACACATTTGCAGAAGGAAATCAAGATGGTTTTGTAGAGCCAGGTAAATTTTATCTCGTTAGATGTAGAATTTATGGACCATTTTTGTACAAGATGGGACCAGTGATGCAAATTCTCTTTTTTTAATTAATAGCGTAAAGGACAGTTGCAAATGCAAAGTGCTCCAGTCAGTTAGCAAGCAGAAAGATCAAAGCCGTGGCTGCTGTTGGTCTGTCCAATGTTGGTGTGCACCTACGTGAGCTTTTTGGTTTAGATCAGACTCCTGACCTCAACAAGAAAACAACAGCTGAGCTGTAATTGGACTGGAAATTACCATCAAATACCTTTGTGGGCTGATATTCCTCTTTGTGAGGATGGGAACCTTAGACAGACATTTTCTTCCAGTGATTTTTGTATTAAATGGAGCAGTATAGCTTGCTGAAGAAATTCAAGAACTCAACAGACATTTCTCACCGCTATTATAAGTAAATAGATTAAGTCATTTCAAGTGGTTATTTAATGAAGTTTGCTAAATTGTAAATCTCTGTTTATACTAATTTTACAACTTGTTATTTTCAGTTTAATCATGTTTTGGAGATGGAAATCAAGACCATAAATTCTTCAAGATGCAATAAATGTATGGTCAGGAAGCAGTAACTTTTATTGCTATGTGAAACTGCTACCAGTTCTGTCCCGAAGGGATGTAATTAATTAGTTAATTCAATATCACACTCACCCATCTTTTTAAGTGTATATTTCAATTAATATGTCAAATATTTAATAATTAAAATTTAATTATTGTAATTTGTAGTTTTTGCTAAACATTGCATTTAGGCATTAGATAATAACGGATTCTTAATGATGCAGAAGAATCTCTTTAATCCATATTAATGACAGGGTATCTCACTGTTATCCCCCAGAAATCCCCCAAGTTAACAGATATTACCATTTTGCTCATCTTGTTATTTAAGTAATGATCTCTAACATACAAATACTCCACGTAGCAGATAAATTCTTGGAGCTCATGATGGTTCTGATCCCATTGTTAATCAAAGCAATGGGATGTTTGCCATTCATTAAACTTTCTGGGTTTTCGAGTGGAGAGGGAGTGGAATATTGAAATACCCTGACAGGAGAACGTGAGGCCTTGGTGCCACCAGCTTCACAGCTGAGCGGAGGCAGGTTTAGCGGTGATGCTGAAGGATGAGCTCCCATCTCTGCCCGGGTCGTTAACTGCTTGGAACCACTCACTTTTGGTCTAGCCTGGGCAGCACAAAATCCCACTGGAACCCAGAAACCTTCTTTTTCTGATTTTGCGCATCAAGGTACAAGATGTCTGAAGATGTTCCTTGTTGTATTTTCAAGGACAGTGCTGTGCTAGGAGGGGGCATAAAAGTAAAATACAACCTTAGGCCGTGAAGCGCTCTGTTATGCTTCCTCCAGCCATTACCATTTGAAAAACCAGAAAATGCGCACAATTAATGTCGATAACCGCCCGGTGTCCCGAAGGAGGGCTAGGTGATCTGAAAATACGGCAAACAGAGGTTTTGCACAGGTGAATGTCTTGTCAGTGTTCCCCGTTGGTAAGTAATGCTGCAGAAATTGAAAATTGGGGTCTTTTGAGGGAGAGCAGGTGACACGAGGTGAGGGACGGAAGCGGCGTGGCTGAGGCTTTCAGCCTCTCTGCCTCACTCCTCTGCACAAGGGACATTCAGCAAAATGACATTTGGCTTCACGGGCGCGGAGCTGGTGAAGGGAGGCTGTGCAATCTTATTGTATGGGCTGGATTTGGAGAACTTGCTCAGTAATTTCCGATACTTTTGAATGCTGATCACATTTTGAAATTAAATATTTCTGCATATTGGTATTTAATTTATTTTTTTTTTTTTTAATGGTGGGTTTGTTTTCTTTTTTAAGGTACGGTGATATGAGAAGGCAGATTGGTTTTGAAATCAGGGACATGTGGTATAATCTGGGTAAGTAGCCTGAGTGCCTGTTGCTCGATGCTTTCACTCAATGTTTATACAAACCAAGTCTGAGATGAAATGAACTTGCTTTCTCTTGAAATAATGATAGGCTTCCAGGAGGCATTTAAAAAGTGGGTGATTTGGGAAATAAAGCTGCCTCTCCATGCTTATTTCACCATCTGGATGTCAATGTTTATGTATCTTTTGGTTTTTTCATGGTATTCAATGTCATACTAAATAAAAGGAAGCCTTTATGGTGATACCTGTTGAATATTTTTTTTTCTCCTTAAATACACACACACACACACACACACACACACACACACACACACACACACACACACACACGCACACATACAGAATCACAGAATGGTTTGGGTTGGAAGGGACCTTCAAAGCCCATCCAGTCCAACCCCCCTGCCAGGAGCAGGGACATCTCCAACCAGATCAGGTTGCTCAGAGCCCCGTCCAGCCTGGCCTGGAATGTTTCCAGGGATGGGGCATCCACCATCTCTCTGGGCAATCTGTTCCAGTGTTCCACCACCCTCTGTGTAAAAAATTTCTTCCTAATATCTCATCTAAATCTACGTCCCTGTATTTTGAAACCATTACCCCTTGTCCTATCACAACAGGCCCTGCTGAAGAGTTTCTCCCCATCTTTCCTCTAGGCCCCCTTTAGGTGTTGGAAGGCTGCTCTAAGGTCGCCCTGGAGACCTTATATATGTGCACACATCTATATACACACACATAGATGTGGATGCAGTAACTGGAACTGTAGCAAAATGAACGCATCCAAGGGCTATCAGTAACTTAGCCTGGAAATTCTGCTTTAAGTCTGATTTGCAGTCTTGTTTGGCTTTATCAGAGTGATTCAGGAAGATCAGCACAGGGTGGGAACTGGGACATCCCTGGAGTTCGTAGGTAAATTAGGCATATCTGACTATCTCAAGTCTCTGCTCTTCTGTGGGTATAATTTAGCTGTATGGGGATTGAATTTCTTGAGAAACTGAGTATGTGCTGTGACCTGAGTGTACTCATCTGCCAGATTTCATTTTCCTGAGCTTAACAGCGGAGACACTTCAGCTCTTCCGAGTTTTATCAAAAGTTCCTTAAATTATCAGGAATAAATGCACTTGCCACTTCACTTATATCTCTAGCTGAACTGTTGTGGCTGAAGCTTGAAAAAAAATCAGCATATATAAGAGAGGGGAATGCAAGGGTTCATAAGTATTTGATATCGCACAGTTTGCATCTGCTCTGCCAGAATGATGAGAAAAGGCTTCCGAGAGCAGCTGAGTTCACTTTTTATTAGAAGCATCTTTCGTGAATTAAGTGTCTAGAGAACAGATTAAAGTGTACTACACACCTGATATGTGACTTGACAGACAGCTAATAAAATTGGTGTCATACCTGATGCTGGGTCATCCAGCTGGGGATGCTGGGAGACTCTTTGTCAGTAATTAGACAAATCTTTCCCTGTTCCAGGCTTAAGTCATCTGTTATCTTTACTAATTCCTCCAACGTTTTTAAACCTTCTCTGCTTTTCCTGGAATTTACTGGACTGATAGTAGAAAAGTTTGATGCCCCATCTCTGGAAACATTCCAGGCCAGGTTGGCCGGGGCTCTGAGCAACCTGATCTGGTTGGAGATGTCCCTGCTCCTTGCCAGGGGGTTTGGACTGGATGGCCTTGAAAGGTCCCTTCCAACCCAAACCATCCTGTGATTCTATAATGCTATCTATTCTATTCAGTTTGGGGACTGTGGAATGCATTGTGCTTTTTACTACTGCTGATGGTACTGGCTGCTCTTGGAGAAGTTATTTAGTTGCTCTAGGATTCAGTTTTCACCATTAATAGGGAGATGATAATAATTTCCCCTGGAGTTTTGTGAATCAATTGACATGAGGGATGATGTTTTCTTCAGTATTTCTTTTTGTGCTGTCATGAAAGGCTTTTATTTTTAATAGAGTTTTTGTAAACCAAGATTATCCAGGTAGATGACTCTGTGACCTCCTTCTGCTGTAATATCTGTGATTCTGTGAGTGGCGGGGATCATTAATGCCAAAATCTCACTTGTTGAGGGAATCAGTAACTGGCTGCTCTTCCCAACAAAAGCGGCGAGAGACAGGTAAATGGGAGGCAGGACCCCAATCCAAAGCTGCTTTTTTGCTTCTCGTAATGAGGAGCTTGCTTTTTCTCATCTTCTTTCTAACAAGATAGTCCATGCTGATCGTGTTTTAACTCCTGGCTCTTCACCAATCTCATGTATGTCACAGCATCAATTAAGAAAGAATTCTGACTTACCGCTGCAGGGGAATTGATTGGGGGGTGCTTGACACTTTTATCTCAGAAGTTGCACTACATTAGTCGAATTATTAATGTATATGCACAGAAACATAATCAGAAGTGAAAAGCTGTAGTTCTCACGTATGCTTGAGCATATGATTTTTATGACTTTGCCATTGTGCATAAGATGGGATGAAGCCAAACAACCCTGACTTTTGATTTATGTATTAAAGGGTATGGATAAGCCTCAAAAATCAGTATTTCGTCTCATCAGTTTTTGTTCATAAATACCATGATTAATGTGTAACACCTGCTGAGTTAAAACTCCTCAGTCAGGAACAAGACAGTCCTATAGCTGCAATGCGCATTTCAGAGTATAATTTATTTTCTGAAATTAAATGGTAAAATACAAATTCTGGAAGTTTTTCTTGTCTGTTTCGTATGCAATGTCGGCTGCAATATTCATACCTTCCAACCTTTATAAGTAGGAAAAAAAAAAAGTTTATAGGGGAGAGCAGCACTACCTAACTGTATGCACACAGTTAAACCTGTAACTTAGTAATAAGATTTTTGTTTTAAACAGGGAACCATGTAGGAGAGATCCAGCCTAGGAGATTTTCTGTTTAAATTCTTGTTGAGGCTGTCCTGTTTGATACTCTGATATATTTTGATCATGAGAGGCTTTAGATTTGAGTGCTCTGATGCAGCAGCGGTGAGGATGGCTTTGGGCCTAGTCCTGTCCTGCAGAGCCCCCGCTGCGTGGCCTTTCTGAAACTGCTGCAAGGCTTTTATTTTCTTACATGTGCCAAAAGCAGTGTATGTTAGTCTTCGTAGGCTTTGTTCCCTCTATATCACAACACATACGTTAAAATAATGTGGTATTTCGAGTCATTGTTTTGTTGGAACCTGGGGCCTTAGACCTTGGTGAGACAGTACGGATTGGAGAAGTGTAAGGAAAGCCGTGGCCTCTGCCTTAAAAATGTAGGAACTCAAACAACATGCACTTAAAAGCATTGTGTGATGCAATTTAGTGTATACAAAACATAGTTTGACACTAGGTCATGTGTGTACCAGTTTCCAGTGGTTAATGGTTTCAACAGTTCTATGTTAAAGAAATTGTAATGACATTAAAAACAACGTCCTTGTGGTAAAGGTGGTCACAGAAAGCCAGCTGAGAAAACATTGCTTTTGTTGTTGACATCTGAACCAGCTAGAAGGAGATGGAAAAGTAAAAATCCTGAAGATGAAGGGAAGCGGTTGCTGCTGGTGTCCTCCAGTGAGCGGCCGGCTGGCCCGACCCTTCCCTCCAAGTGCTTGACGTCACAAAAGGTGTCTTGACAGAGACGGTAATGTTGTTGGAGGGAAAGCCAGGGTTAAAAATAGACATGAACTTTGCGTGTTACATAAATAGAAGTCATTACAGATAACACTCTCTGAATTAGTCATGCATGTTCAGAGCTGATCCAAGCGAGAGGTGAGGTTGCTGGCAAGTTATTCAATGTATTTCGTGGCCCAAACTTAAATTAGAAGAACCTGGGAAATGAAAATCACACCTTTTCCAGTAAAGAAAGCACCTTGGGCTTGGTTTGCGTAATGAGGTCAGTTCCTGTTGTGAGCAGTTTGTAGGAGCACGTCTCATGGCAAGGCAGAAACCACTGCAAGGGGAAGTTTTTGCATGTTCAAAAGAATACTTTTTTTTGCATGTGGTTCTTAAAGTAGCTGCACAATTTGATTTTTCAGAAGAGAATCCTCAGTTTTCCTCCAGACTTGTCACATTTTGAGTCTCTGCGTGGGAGTTCCCACACTCCCGAGGGGAGAAAGGTGAATTCATTGTTGGGTTGTTTATCAGAAAGTGCTGCCTGTGACAGGCAGCTGGGATGGATGCTCTGGAGTGCCAGAGGATTGTTTCCTTCTGTGTTTTACTCTCATGCTTTCTTTTGTGGCACAGCGCCACGCTGGGTGACATCATCATAACACACTTGTGCATTGTGGCATCACCAACGTGTGTCGTAGCATCAGAAGGATGTCACGCAGGGCTCTCAGCCCTCTCCCGTATCTCCCCATTGGTGGACAGGCCCTTTCTCCGCATTACTCCTCGCACATGCTTGATGAAGAAGAGCAATCAAGATGGTTTAACATTTTAATTTGTGCTGCCCTTCCTTGCTGTGGTTGCTGCTGGCCCCTGCTCCTCCCAAGCAAGCTGCACCACCCCAGCAGGTCATTCCCCTTGTTTTCATCTGCAACTGCACTGCGTAAACTCTGATGGGAGCCACCCACGAACCCTCCAGACAGCGTGAAGAAATAAGTAGGTTTCAACAGCAGATGAGGGATTTTTTCACAGTACAATGTACAAGTGATTTTAATACGTCCTGCTAATAATTTGCACACTTCTATTCCCCACAAGTCCTTCTGAATTTCATGTTTGGAGAAGCTCTCTGTCCTCTTTGATTTAAAAATGGTGTTGGTGATTGCCTGCAAGGCAGCACCACTAATAAATACAAGCACGCAGTGAAGGGCGAGTAGGGAGAGTGGTAGAGCTTCCAGTGTGCCGACCGGATCCTGCATGGCCAGGGCCAAGTCCGTGGTGGTGAGCGCCTTGGGAGGTGAGGTCTGTGGCTCTCCATGCCTTTGTCATCGCATCAGCTCTTCAGTGACTCCCTTGTTGAGCAAACAGTTTATATGCCCCCAGAGAAGAGGAATGATCAAAAAAAAAAAATCATCTTTTGTGAATTTGCAGTTCTTCACATCTAAAGTTCAAAAGATGTTCCTTACTTTTCTGAGAGAATACCTGTGCTTGAAGAAATGGAAAAACCCGCCGTGGCATACGGAGAACTTCATGACATTGAATCTGTGCCTGACAAATAACTTTTGTCACTATCATTTGTTTTCTGAAATATTGACTCTGACACTTTTCAGGCATAATACAAGAAAACTGTCACCGGAGAGGCCAAATGTAATAATACTTGTAAGAGAGACAGCGGAAAGCTTTACACCTCTCACTTGATATTCCTCACCAACAACCAGCATTGCAGCATCGTACAAAGTAGCAATTTTAGTGCAGTATTAATTTGCCCTAATAGGATTGCTAATGTTAATAGGATTCTGAAGTTTGCCAAATCAAGTAACTTAAATTATATCTTCTAAAAATGTAGTGTGTTTTGTTAGTAAAGGATTTCTTTTTGATTATGTTTGTTGAGATTTATGTTAGTTCTAGTCAAAAATGAAACTGTTAATTAAAGACTTCCATGGTTACTGCCGTACTGTTGTAGTGCAGTGGAATATAAATGAAATAAAATCCATTTCTGTCCTATAGCACTGGTAACTGCAATGGGAAACAGGAGTCTTAAAACAGAGGAAGCTGAGGGCTCCTTAAATCAGCTTGGGTCCGAAGAGGCTTGGTCTGAACCGCAGCAGTGGATGCATGAGCCTGATTGCGCGCATCCATTAACATCACATTTGGGAGGACCGTCACCCATCGGGTAGTGAGGTTCAAATGAATCCCGGCCTCTCGCTGAGAGGGGAATATATTTGTATTTTCTAATCTTCTGCCATCAAGTCCTCTGCCTGGAGCTCTCCAGTGCCCTGCTACGCTGCTCTACACCAGCATCTTTCCGTGGAGTTGCTGAATAGATGATTTGTAGAACATATAACTTGCGTTCTCCACGCTTTAGCTAATAATATGAATATGTTTTTAACTAGTCCAGTATTTATTAGGTGCCGTGTCCCTGTTAAGGTTTAATTTCTGTGTGCAGAGGGCATAGCAAGGAGGGTTGGGGGAGGTGCTGTTTTCTCTTGGGAAGATAAATGTGAAATGAAGTTTGCCAGTCAGATCAGCTCTTGACGAAAGAAGACATATTGTCGGCTCGGTAAGATGTAGTTTCGTGTCTGGAGGCGGTGTAAGCATGCACTCGTGGTGACACTTTGATAGACTGGCGCAGAGAACATTTTGTACGCTGTGGAAGATACAGGAGTCTAAATAAGTTAATACAAGTGATGTGCCTCTTAGCCTCCTCCTCTGCCAGCCCGATGTTGTATTTTAGAAAAAAATGCAAATATGGGTGCTTTGTGGAAAATGTGGCAAGTTGCAGTTTGATTCCTGATTCAACAGCTCTTGTTAATTTGATAGTGGTGTATGAGAATTTATTGATATGGCTTTTATAAGTTACCTTCTACCAAAGGCAGTGGCTGTTCGTTAACTCTGAAATGCATCTTTTCTCTTAAAGGTCAGCACAAAATCAAGTTTATCCCAGAAATGGTGGGACCTATCTTAGAAATGACGCTGATCCCTGAGACCGAACTTCGGAAAGCTACAATCCCAATCTTCTTTGATATGATGCAGTGTGAATTTCATTCTACTCGAAGCTTCCAGATGGTAAGCAATAAGCTACAAATATTTAAAGTTTGTAAGATTTAACTGTTCTTTGACAAAAACATAATATTGTTTTGTTATTTCTTATTTTTTGAAATAATAATATAATTATAGATTTTTTGTAACTCTTGAGTGGCTGTAGAGTTTTCATCTGAGGATTTTAAATTCTCGTGGAAGGAAAAATTTGCATGAAGTAAATGAAACCTTTCTTTATGATACAAAAGGAGAGCAAAGACAGACGTTTTATATTTTCACTGTGACTCAGGAGAGGAGTCTGCTTCTGAGTGAAATTGGACATAAAGGAAGCCTGATAATGTGGCAAAAGAAACTATAACCTGTAAGAATTTGTTGTCTCTAGTATCTTATAATTTTGATACTCTTTGTCATTTTATGGTTTTTGAGGAGGGGAGAAAAATCCATCAGTCAGTGTCAGTGTTTCTTCATGTTATGTAGGTGCTGCAAAATCTAAAATACTAATGTAGCATTTTTATTCTATTTTATTTTAACATACTGAGGAAAGTCCTTGAATAAGCACACACAATCTTATCCTGATTGCATCAACTTTTGAGAGACAAGTGGAGTGAAAGAAAGTTTCCTAACATTATTCATTTGACCTTCTTTCCCTTGAAACTTTGCCTTAGGGATGGAGTATAAGACCAGTTAGGCCAGGTAGTGATATGGTATAAGCCAGTGTAGCTCCTTCACACAATGAAATTTCTGTCTGTTCAGGATATGGCCTCGCGAATTTTGCAATATAAAGTTTGATGTGTGTTGTTTACTTTTTTCCCTTCATATTAGCGGTTTTCTTTCTTGGATGAAAAATCTTATCCTTTTCCATAATTTTTTGCAAACTATTTTTCATACCCAGCTCTTAATAAATCTGTAGCCAGAGTAAATGAATATGTGCATGGAGGGACTTAAGCAAGGGAAATGGCATCAGCTTTATTACTTTGATTTGTTTTGTGCTGGATGCTGTGTGGAAAGGTTGTGAACTGCGTTTTGGATCCATCCAATTACTGCATAATCATTCTTTCTTATATTTGACTCCAGTGATACTGTAAAGATTGAAATGCTCACTGGGATGCCGTTTAAACAGTCTTCTGTCAGATGCTCTCTTTTGTTGCTTGTCATTTTTTATATGTACAATTATATGGATCATGAAAAGTCTGAGGGTAACTTTATAGCTAAATTTATGGCCCTATATTTTCTTGACAAAGGAAACCGGCTTTGTATGGAATAGCTGGCTGATTTTAATAAATGAACGCCTTAAATATTTCACACAAATTCTTTTTCCCTTTTGAGAAGAAAAATGCCTCATGCTGAAGTCAGAGATGTCTTGGATTGTAGGTACTCAACATATGTTTCTCATGTCAGCATAGCTTCTTTCTTCATGAACGTAGCATGGATATGACAGGTAGTAAACTTTTTTCAGTGCACTTGGGTTGAACATCTAACAGTGACTAATCAGTCTGTCCGTTCATGGTTTTGCAGATAACGTAGTTATAGAGTTTGCTGAGTATTTTATACTGGTCTTTGTGGAATGAAGATCACAGCTTGTAAAAAGCAGAGTATCATAGAAAAGTCTAGATTGGCTAGGACCTCTGGGAGTAACCTGGTCCAGACTGGGCCTTAGATTGGGTTAGTATTGAACATTTCCAGTGAGGGAAGGTTTCACCACTCTCCGGGTGATCTATTCTAATGTTTAAGACTTTTCTTATATCCAGATGGGATTTCCCTGAATCAACTGGTGCCTTTGGCCACTTGTGTTGTCACTGTGCACCTTCATGATTAAAGTACCTCTGTCTTCTCTATAAGCACTATTCAGGAGTTGGAAGGCTTGAGCCTCCTCTTCTCTAGACTGAACAAACCCAATTCTTTCAACCATTCTTCAGGTCAGGTTTTACAACAAGGCTTACCTTGGTGGCCCTCCATCTCCAATTTGTCAGTGTCTTTCTTGAGCTGGAGGAACCAAAGCTGGATGTGATATTCCAGCTGTGCCCCAGCAAATGGAATAATCCTGTTGATCCTCTAGCTGTACTGTTGTTGGTGCAATCAAGGACACATCCTGCCTCCATTGAAGGGGCACACTGCTGCTTCATGTTCGTCTTGCTGTCCACCAGGTCCTTTTCCAGCAAAGCATCTTGTACCACTGCTTGCAACTATACAATCCCAGATTCAGGACTTTATGTTTCTCTTTATTAAGTATTATGCAATTTCTTGTTGACTCTCTTCCAGACTGTCAAAGTCATTAAAACAGCACCCTTTGTTATCAGCAATTTAACCTCATCTCATAGTTTGTCTGTCCAGTCCATGTCTTACAAACTTGTCAGTAAGTGTGCTTTGGGAGGCTATCAAACACATTGCTAAGACTGTGACAACCACAGCTCTTCATCCAGTGAGCAGATAATTTAATCACAGAAGGCAATCAGGTTGGTCAGCTGTGATTTACCCTTGATAAATACATGTTGGCTTTCCTCAGACACCGTCTTGCCCTTCATGTACCTGGAAATAGATTTCACGAAGACTTGCTCCATGGTTTCCTCAAGAAATGAAGTGGACTTGCCTGGCCTGTAGCTTCCTGGCTCATCCTTTTTGCCTCTTCTGTATTTCAGTGACAGAAACAGAAAGATGTAAAACTCTTTAAGTATTACCAGTACGTAGGCAAGCTTTCATACTTAAATGTGTCGGTGTAATGTACTGCATTATGTCGTTTATCTGCAACTACCAATTATCATTGTCCAGCATTGCTTTCAAAGAGAACTTAAAAATTGAATGGTTGGCTGCTGTTAAACTGATCTGCCAGAAATCCAATTATCTAACCTTATTAGTCACATCAACAAGGGTTTAGATTGGCTGCACTTCTCCAGCAGATGTATAAACCTCATGATTTGGGGGGGAGGAATTTAATTTTTTTTTGCAGAACTTCTGTGCAGTGATGG
The DNA here is from genome assembly GCA_009806455.1 of Tetrax tetrax. NCBI lineage: Eukaryota > Metazoa > Chordata > Aves > Otidiformes > Otididae > Tetrax > Tetrax tetrax. The sequence continues at coordinate 198,256 of WHYT01016451.1, read as the reverse complement.
CTTGTATTATAAACAGACAGCTTTCCCAGTGACAGTTTTAATTTCAGTATGAATTGATTTACCTGGTAAAACCAGTAACAGACAGAATGGGTTTTTTTTTGTTCTTCCAGTATATATAGCCCTGAGAAAAAAAAAAAAAACAGAAGATAAATTCCTCTGGTTTTTACAGAACTAAATTAAAGGCCGACTGAATTAAAAGCTGGAGTTGCCCATTTTTGTCCTCTCCCTCTTAAGGTGCTTTGAAGGCTGTATAAGACTTCAAAGCAGCCTGTACCTCAAAGCAGGAATCCAATACGAAAGTCAGTGTGGGACTGAAGCTTCCCTGCAGAAGAAATGCCTCCTTCACTCTGCTTTTTTCCCTTTGCCTGTTTTACTAGCGAACCCTCCAGATCAAAGGGAATATGTCAGAGCCACAGGAGCGATGAAAGAGAATTGGTTTGATTGTTCAAGGCCTGGTCAGGTGACCGTGATGGATCCTGCGGTGACAGCAAGAGAGAAAGTTCATCATGAAACAATCATTCAGCTGAAATGTGAAATTCGGAGCATAAAAAGCCCTGACCTCCTGATTTTGCTGGCTGTTCTTTCCAGCTGTCACTTGCTCTGGCTCCATTTCCTATGAGCACTCCTGTTTATCTGCCTACCCAAAACTTTAACTTGCCTGTCCTGGACCTGTGTTATTGCTGATGGACTCTTCTGCTTGGTTTGGGTTGAACCCATTAACAGAGAGGTGCCAGTACAGGAACTGGTACAAAACAGAACCGGGAGGAGGCAGGGAGAGATTCTGGGCAAGTTCTTCCTATCTCGTGGCACTGCATCGCAATATGATTTCTTGTAACTAATCTGGTATAAATTAATTAGGAGAAGTAACTTACTTCAAGAGCCAAGAAAAACCCCTGTTAACAAAATAGGGTAACAGGTTGAGTCAGAAGCACGGCCTCAGCCTGTCTTCCCCTACGTAATTACATTTGTCATCAAGTAGAAAGGAAGGAAAGACCTTTGATCCTTCAAAGTAATGTCCGAGAGGTGAACCTCTCCACTCCACAGTAGTGAGCAAGAAGAAATTAGGAGTTCTGTGTCTGGTTTTCAGGCTGAACAGCGTTACTAAGGAGAATCATCAGGGATTCTGCGTGCTCTAGCGTGTGTGCTTGTCCTGTTAGAGTAAGGACTTGTGTGAAAGTGATGTTTGGAGGACAGAGTCCCAAAAATGCAACAACACATCTGTCCTGTTTTCTGCAAATTGGAATGACACCTAGCATCATGGAACTGTAGCTGAAACAATAGAAAAATTATATAGAAATGCATAAGCAATGAATACATAATGCAGAATCATATACAAAATGCATATTAAATGAATGCATAATGCATATTACTAAAATAAAACCGTGGATGCAGCTAAAGTACTTCTAGCTAGCGTTCTGTTGTGAAGAGAATTAAATGAGTAAAGAACATAGGAAATAAAGAGGAAATCCTTTTGTTTCTAACATTAAACTGTAAATCTCAGTATCATCCAGACAGTCATTTTTATTTGCAGTGTAGTTTCTTGTTGGTTGGCAATGAATTTCAAATGGATATAGTTCTCCTTAGTAAGAAGTACCTAGTTTGTCTGAATCTCGCTTGATTTTAGAACCTATAATTTCTTATTAAGTCTTTTTACCACTTCTGAGCTCTGTGTTAACCTCCCTTTCCCTGTGCTATAGATTTGCAGACAGAACACACGTTAATGACTTATCCAGGTTTCTGTGATGATGCTGCAGGTTCTCTTCTGTAATCCCTCTGAAAGTGCAAATTCAAATAAGTCATCCCCCACCAAGGATTAATTTCAGTAAGGAATGTTTGTAGTTATCTACGGTTGAAATGTAAATCTGTACGTTTTTCTTGTTTTCTCGCCTTTTGGAGAGTATCGATATTCCTCGCTCACCCCACCTGAAGAGCAAAGGAGAAAGAGGGTGCAGTGAGTCTAGAGACCTCCAGAATCACCTGCTATGAAATGGCTAACGCGTCTGCTGACCAGAATGCTGTGGGAAAATAGGAAAGGGAATAGGCGAAACTGTTGGGAGTTACCACCACCTTTCATAGCATTGTAAAACTTTGAACAAAGTTTTGCAGTACCTCTGTGTTATGTCTGTGTTAGAATAATTTCTAGTGGTGTTATCTGTCACCTGGATTTTATATGGCAACTTCCTGGAATCATAGAATGATTTGGTTGGAAGAGACCTTCAAAGCCCACCCAGTCCAACCCCCTGCCAGAAGCAGGGACATCTCCAACCAGATCAGGTTGCTCAGAGCCCCGGCCAACCTGGCCTGGAATGTTTCCAGGGATGGGGCATCCACCGCCTCTCTGGGCAACCTGGGACAGTGTTCTACCACCTTCAGTGTAAAAATTGTTTTCCTAATGTCTAATCTGAATCTACTTCCTGTTTTAAAACCAACTCGTAGTCCTGTCACAACAGGCCCTGCTGAAGAGTTTCTTCTCATCTTTCCTGTAGGCCCCCTTGAGGTACTGGAAGTCTCTAAGTTTTCCCCGGAGTCTTCTCTTCCTCCAGGCTATACAGCCCCAGCTCTCTCAGCCTGGCCTCACAGGAGAGGTGCTCCAGCCTTCTGATCATCTTTGTGGCCTCCTCTGGACTCGTTCCAATTCATTATTACCCCATATCAAAACAAATTTATAGCAGCTTGGAGGATTGAAAGTCGTCCTCATCTACAGCTAGATTAAATTGTCAGTCAGTGCTACAAATATAGCCTGACCACACTTTAGGTAAACTTAAAACCAAAAGCTATTAGTTGAACTGACACTTGAAGACACTAGATAGCTTACATTGATTTATATTCTCCAGATGGGAGATTGTAACAGGCAGATGAAGTCGTGGACATACTCCTTGCTCAAGTTCAAACCCACATCCTAAAGAGAAGCAGAGATCTTCATCAACTGCGAGGAAAAGTTGCTGCTAATTTCCTAACATCACCCCTCAAGCTTTCACTGTCAACAGGAAGATAGGAGTCTTGGCTTATTGATGGTGCCAGATCAGATCTACCCCCTAAGCCTCCAGAAAGAGCCTGAGCAGTGTCACTGGCTGTAATGTAAACAGTGAAAATTTGGCACTTCTTCACTTGAGAGTAAATTCCATCACAATAACTGCAGGCATACTTTGTGCTGTTTTAGGTGTTTAAAAAAAAAAAGGAAAAATTGACACATTATCAATGCCCCAGAGCCATTAGCTTGTGTGACTCCAGGGCCCTGTTCACACTCCCATCGTGGAAGATGATAGCTCTATAAACCTCCACTTGTGTTGATGAAACATTCTTCTGTGGAGAGACCACAGAAGGAATTATAACTACGTTAAATAACGTTTAGTCATCTCGCTTGCACGATCTGCATCGTATCGATTCCTTGAGCAGTATGAAGAATGATTGAAGAGCAAAGATATTGTTAATAGTCCTTAAAACTTCAGAAATGTCACGAGGCCAGCTCTGTTCAACCCAAGAGGGCCATTAGGGAGATGGCCTAAAAAAGCCTAGATTTACAGAAATTTAAGTAAAATTGATATCAGGGAGGTACTGATCCTGTATGACAAATGTAATTGCTCTTTTTCATATGAGTAATCTCTTGCTGAAAAATACATCACTTAAAGGGCTCCTGCTGGCAGCAAGTGCCATTTTTCACATTGGCATAGAAAGTCAATTTCTTTCTGGTCTCATTAGAGGACATGAATTTTGTGACTTCTCTGTTTCATCATTGTGTTGTCTCAGTGGTTTACTTGACACGTCCTTGTGTTATGGCAAACTGTTCCAGCTTGTGTTTGCTTCTTGGAGAGGGTGGATTGCATTATTCTTCCTTTTCTCATTTTCTTGTCATTTTTTTGAATAATGGACTCATATTTAAAACCTTATTTCATTTCACTTTCACTCATTTCTTCACAAGGAAAGGTAGTGAGAGAGTGGAGCAGGTTATCCAGAGAGGCTGTGTAGTCATCCATCCATGGCTACGTTCAGTGCTTGGCTAAGCAAGTCCCAGTTGTCCCGATCTAGTGTTGGCAATGATCCTGCATCACGTGGAAGATTGTGCTAAACGACCTTCCAGGTCTCTTCCAGGCAGTGTTTCCGTGATTTTGTGGATCACCCCCTCCTCCCTGGCATCAGGGATGCTCTGGGATGGTGGTCCCATTGCCCAGGCGGAGGCTGCTGGGCTGGCGGGGCACTCTGCAGGGATTTATTTCCTCCTGGTGCATAGATTATGGTTTTTCTCTTTCAGCATAGATACCGACTACAACTTTAGCGCAGGACCTCTTCTCCAGTGCTCTCTGAGGTTGTCATCGTTGCCTCCTTGTGGCTGTTCCCAGTGAAAGAGAAGTCTAATTTTGCTTTACAGGCTTTCAGCAAAGGGAGGGAGAGCCCCTCTGCTGATCGGCGGCGTTTGGTGGCTCTAGCGGAGGAGCTAATACTGTAGTCATTAAAGTAGATATTTTGATCGGTGGAAATAATTTATAAAGAATAAGAAATGCCATTATGTTACTGGTGCAAGTTAAGATGTGGGGAAGTGGAGCACTGGGAGGGAGAGCTCTTGGCCTGGGCAGAGGTGCAAGAGTGGGTCCGTAGGCTGCTGCTGAGCCCGGAGCTTTGGGAAGCGCGTCCTCGGCCTGGATGCGTATCATGCTACAGACAGTCCATTCTTTTTTCATTCGTGCTGCTAATATTAACTGCAAGATGCAGAGTACATCTCTTGACATTTACAAAATGTTAGTAGGCTTTGTCCTGGTGCAGGTGGCCCCTTGCTTCTCCTGGGAGTTGTTAGGAACTGCTTCAGCAGGTGACAGTGAAAAAACTTGAAGACAACACTTCTGTCAGTGAACCCCCAGTCTGACTAATGGGCTCCCATTCCCCTGCACAGGCTCCCTCCTCACCCAGACTCTTCTGCCAGCGTCTTCTGACGACAGGTTGTCTCAGTAGTGGTGTGGAGGTCTCTGCTTATTTAATGAACAATTAGGAATTAGGCGACTAGACCGATTCGTTACACAGCAGCAGGCCTGGGGTGATCCTTCCTCTGCTGACAGGTTGTGTTCATTCCTTACCTGGGCCCTGGGGAATGTAGCAGCAACAGGTAAAACCCTCTGTAATCGTTAAAAAGCCGATGAATTATCCAGTTTGCATTTAAAGCACGTTCTACTGCTTACTTAAATTTGCATTTTCTATTATTGTCGAAATAAAAATACTACTCTTAAATTGTTTGAAACAGCTTCCTTCTCCTCTGCAGTGACTTACCGCCAGGTTTGTTAATGGAGTCGATAGCTGTATGCTAAAAAGGGATTTCAGCGATGCCAGGGCGTGCATCTGGCTGAGTGTCCCACGTTAGGCATTGTACGTCCTCTCTCGTAGAGCTTTCAACATTGTTGTGTTTTACTTTTGGTGCTGTTACGGCAGGGGACATTCTGTCCCTGGCTTTGCGTCTTCTTTTTCCCTGCCCTCGTTCTTGTCATTAATCTCTTTATTTAGTTTTTTGTAATGCAAATATTTACACTTCATTTAGCGACATGGCCAATGATTTCCTCAACACAAAAGTCCTTGTAGGGCAGCAGATCATCACGGGTAGTCTAATTCCAGAGTCTGCAAACTCTTAAAGTCAATCAAGCTTTAAAATAGTGGCTAAACATCTCACCGAGATACCCAACCAATCTGTGAACCATCAAGGCTACAGTAATAAAGTGAATTATTTGCCATCTGATTATTTACCCTTGCTTTGTTTAATTATAGTTTGAAAATGAGATCATCACGAAGCTGGATCATGAAGTGGAAGGAGGCAGAGGAGATGAACAGTACAAAGTGTTATTTGACAAAATGTAAGTGTTGATCAGCGGCGAGATTTATGTCACGGTAAAGTCAGGAGAGAGAGCAATTAGACTACAATGAACTTTGTAGCCCAGAAATAATTAAAATCTGTTAATGAGGCACAATATTTAAAATTGCACCTGAGTCAAGGTTTTTTCTCTGTGTGATTAACAAGGCGAATGTAATTGGCTTTTCAGTCTCCTGGAGCACTGCAGAAAACACAAATACCTTGCCAAGAGCGGAGAAACTTTCGTGAAACTTGTTGTCCGCTTAATGGAGAGGCTGTTGGACTACAGGACCATAATGCACGACGAGAACAAGGAGAACCGCATGAGCTGCACTGTCAACGTGCTGGTAAGCAAAGAGGGGTCACCAGCCTGAAATGATTCCTGCAGTCTAAATTTTAGACCTTTAACAGACAATTTTTTTTAGAACAGAATACATTTTGGGATTCTCATGAAAGTTTGAAATACTTCTTTTTTCCTTTTTAAATGAAGGTGAATTGATGAAAACATGGATTATTACTTCTTTAATTGATTCTAAGGAAAGATTTAAGGAGGATTGTTTCAGGGCCTGATCTTTGATGTCTGTTCATTGATGTTTACAATTGATATTTGAACAACTTCATACAGAAAAACACTCACATACAGAACAGTGGAGTAATATGCAGTTTATTACCAATTCTGTTATGCATTTGCAATCCCATTTGTATTCTGCTTCCTGCTCGGCTTCTGTATTCAAAATTTTTGAAGAAATTTGAGTGTTATTTCATTTGCAGCAGAAAAAACTCGCATTGTTTTCCTCACTGATGTGAAATTTCCTCCTCTTAGTTCCAGAAATTCTGGAGTATTTACTCTATACTACCAACCTTTGTCCATTTAAGGTGGACTTGGAAGCAGTAGGAGTTGTCCCCATCGCACACACGTGCTCTTCAGTGGAAGCTTTAGACGATGCCATTTTACTAGCACAAATTCAATGCATATGGAAAAACATGAAAATAAATTTTAGAGACCCCCATACATAGTACTAGCTAGATTGGATTTGTCCAGTAGGACTCAACACTAAAGTTAGCCAGCAAGGATTCAGAGCTTTCATCCCTAGCATTATCAAAGCTTTTATTTTCCTTAAATACGTGGAGCACAGTGTTTATTGTTTATGTGATATAGCTGATAGATTTCATTCAGGCTGGTTTTGAAAGATATGAACAAATGATTTGTAGCTTTAGCACTTACAAGCAATGCAGACGTCCTTGGCTCGTGCAGTGCAGCCTTTTTGCTGCACCGTCGCATAAGCTATAAACGAAACGGTGCCCGTTAGAATGGGAGAGAAGACAGAGACATCAAACCAGAAACTGGGAATTTGTTTATAGGGTTTTTTTCCTCAATATGCATATCGAAAAGTATCAGAATATTTAGGAAATAAAGAAGAGGAACTTAGGGTTGTCTCTGGCTGTTGATCTAAGTGCCATTAGGTTGCCCATAGAAAAATCAGAGCATCCTCCCAAGGATTTGAGTTAGAAAAGCCTCTCAGTTCACCCCAAGCAATACAGGAAATAAAAAATCCCATGCACTACAAGCTCTGAAACACAGCAGTAATTTATAAAACAAAGAAAATTTCCTAGAGAAGGTGAATTTGCTCTTCTTCATTTCATCATAATACTCTGAGTCTCTTCCTAGTAATTCATGCCATTCCAAGTGCAGGAGTCCTATGGCACACATAGGGCTTGGTTTTGTTTTCTCTAGCAGCATATCCTGATGCTGATTTTTGTCATCTGAATTTTTCAAGCGTTTGCAGATGACAACTTTTGTGGGCAATGTAGTGCTGTCAAGTTAAGTCCCCGTGGGATATCCACACACTGAAATCTGTGGGCAAGGCATGAAGACATCGCTGGGCAGAACTTCCCTGCGTTTTCAGTCGGAGTGATTTAAAACCTTAGCTTGATTTTAAAGTCCCATTTTGCCCTCCAGGGCCCACACAGCCTTTTCATCATTCTCCATGCACCTGAAGTAAAATTTATGCCTTTGCAAAAATCCAACGCTGGGCTGATACTCGGCACAATTCCCACCTGAGGTCTTAAAGAGTTCTTAATTGGGACTTTAATGATGCAGAGGCTTTTGCAGGATTAAGTTTGTCTGTATTGACTATAGCTTAAGTCAGAGGTTTTGATATGCGTTCAAGCCACTGCTAATATTATAAATAAATAAAATAAAAGCCCTAGCATTTTCCTCAGCTGCTTGTTCCTTCTCCTGACAATCCTGGCGAAAGCAAGTGTGCCGCCAAGGTAGCAGAGCAGATCCGAGGAGAGATCTTGCTGAAAGCTTATGCTCTTCCCGTCCGGTTATTTTTCATCCCCATCAGTTCCTCGGCCCGTTTGCTGCAGAGCCGCACATGGGATGTGGGGACCCCCAAAGACAAGGAACTGCTTTGAGCGGGGAGGGAACCATAATAAATGTGACGTGTCGGTGTCAACCTGCTGCCCCAGCCTCTTCCCATTGTGGTTGGTTTGATGTTGCTTCTTGAGCTGCATCAGGAGAGCAGAGCAGCTGGCAGCAATATCAGGACAAAATTATTTTAGATGCTTGATCCCACCAAGTCAGAAATCTCTTCAGGTTTTAAAAACCAAAATACAACTAAGCAAATACAGACAGCAGAAATTCTTCGTGTGGTTCAGTTTGTCTTCTGAGTTGAACTCAAAACCAGTGAGCAGTTACGTCAACTAAAATGGTGCATCCACTAAATAATCCATCATTTCCATCTCGGGGATGTGGATTCTAGCTTCTATTTCAGTTCTCTTTGATGGGAGCAGTTCTGTATTGGGTTGATGCGTGTGCTAGTGGCTACTCAGACTGGCTTAATTTAGCATTGAAATATGTTGTTATTCAGTGTAGGGGAAATTTCTTTGTATTTTGTTTTCTTAGATATATTTTAACTTTTGAAGGCAGACTTTAAATTAGATTCAGCAATGCCTTTAATATCTCCCCCAATTCGTCATATCTTGCATTTACAATATTTGTCGTGTTAACTAGTTTATCTCAAGACCGGAGGCATTCCGACATTTCTGAAGAGAGTGATGACAATGTGTGCCGTATGAAACCAGATAAATAACACTAATCTAACTTCTTATTTCCAAAGAAACTACTAGAATTCAAGGGCAGATGATGTATTGCTCAACGAAGGTTCGAAGTTTTAAATCCGTAGAACTGTTGCTTAAAAATTACGGTTTTGTATATTACAAAATTTCAACTGCAAATGGGTAATGATATGTGACTTGCAAATGCCAGAAGCAGATTTTTAGCAGTGCTATCCTTGCAAATTCTTAACCTTTGCAATGAGACGTAAGCCCTAATACACAACATCGTGAAACATCACAACATTAGACTTTCTAAGTTAAATAACTTGTGTTCTATCACTAGAGGCAAATTTTATTTTGCAGTTTTGAGGCTGATGTTACGCAATGATGAATTTTTAATTTAGAGCATGTTCTGTATACATTCCAGACTGTGAAATCCAAGGCTTTGTAACAAAATTATGTTGTTTTTCAGAATTTCTACAAGGAGATTGAGAGAGAAGAAATGTACATCAGGTTTGTAATTGTGCCCAGTGCCAAACTCTACTTGACTTACTGTAGTGTAATTGGAGAAAATTAAGTTTTTATTAAACAGTCACTTCAGGGCTGGAGGGAAAGAAGTAATGACAAACATACCTTTACTGAGCCTTAAGTACATTCAAAAGCTTATCTTCCCTGGGAACAGTGAGCATTAGAAATTAGAGTCATGAGATTTTTTTTGTCCCCCTTCTCCAACTTGTTCAGTTATATTATGATGAACACTGAAATACTCAGGAGTGTTGTCACATGAAGAAAATAAATAAGTCGAAAGCTGAGCAAAGAAATAATTTTGCCTCCTGGCGAGGTACAAAATATGCAACTTGGGGTAAAAAGGACTATTAAATAATATAATGACTGATACTTATTTTAAATTTAAAGCTTTTAGGAACCTTTCAAAATCTATTTTCACACAAAGTAAAAATGACAATATCTTGTTTTGCTTTTTGTAAACCTCAGGGTTCCTCGTCCTCTGGTTACACTTTGGCTTAAAATTGGCTAGACCGTTGTTCTCAAATGATGCAGCTTGTGCTTTTACTGCTATTTTAGGTATCTAAATATTATTCATGAATTCATTCTCACATCCTTGTTACCTTTTGGAAAGAATTTTCATTTGTGAACTCGCTTCCTGATGTTTAAATGGTTTTAATTAGTGCTTTATTAGTTTGTAAAAAGAAAATAAAATCTAGCAAAAGGCAGGATTAATAACTGTAGACACGGAAGTTGAGTCGTAGGTCTGCCCTGTTCAGCATCTCTATAAAGACAAATTGTCTCTCACTGACAAACCCTCACCCAAATTCCCTCCTTTTTCTGTTAACAAACTTACAATGCATCGTAATGGATATCGAAGGTCTGTATTTTCACTGACTTTTTCAAAATACCCTTTTAATAGTTCTGTGGGGTTTTTTTTTTTTATTGTCACTAAAAAAACCCAACAAACAAATGAAGAGAATCCCCTTCCAGAGGTGTGGCGATACTGAAGTTAAGGGAGAAGGCTCATATCTGTCTCCATAGCTGAAGAATTAGAGCAGTACCTCTTGCTTAAAATCTGTATTGGATTAATTATGCATTTTTGTATCATTTATATACATTGGAAAAAGAACACAATGGAAGTGCAAATGGTCCTAAATATCTGCACGCCAAAATATGAGTGAGCTTTAAGCAGTCCCACGTATATTTAGTTGTTTGAAGATAGAGTCGAACCGTTGTAGTCTTCAAAATGAATTATTTAGTAACATTTAAGAACCAACCTTTCTTAGGAACCGTTGTTTTTATGACTTGCAGGTATTTGTACAAGCTGTGTGACCTGCACAAAGAATGCGATAACTACACGGAAGCTGCCTACACCTTACTTCTGCATGCAAAGCTTCTGAAGGTAAATCGCCTTAGCGGTAACCAGCAGTAGTGTTGGTTTTGTCACTCTTGGAGCATCTGCACTTTGAACTGATTAACAGCTTTGCACTGCTGCTTGTGTGGGTTTTATTTTTTGCACAGGTAGTCCACGCGCGCAGGAAACAGCGCTCTGCTGTTGGCGTGTGTCGGAGCTCGCTTTACTTGGCTTGGTCTGAAATGAATGGAAGTGCAGTCAAGTCAAGACCATAGGTTACAAATTGCGAAGCTGAAATTTAAATTTCTTTTAAGTAGCAAAATTTTGTAATATCTGGAGGCATCTAAACACCTGTTTTAGTAAATCGGCTCTCCACAGAATTGTTTTTATGACGGAGTCCTAGAGACTGCTCATGAGTGCTCTTGGGCATCCGCAGATTCAGTTTTGATTTTGAAAAATTAGAGAGACATTCAAGTGGTCTTCTTTCCAAGTTCCTGCCTTTAAAAAAGGTACACGGAATTTTAATGGAATGTTATGTCGTTTATAGCACATTTAAAGAGACATAACAATATTGCTGTTCTTCAAGGAATGTTTTGATGTAACCTGCAATATATATAAATAAAATATTATCTGTACTACCTGCACTTAAATAAAACATTTGAGTTTTATTTAAGAGGGTCAGTCAGAAATGTAGTGAAGCTGTATTTCATAAGCATTAATCCCACTGAAGGCGTTCTGGCTAGATGGTCTCTAACATGCAGCTTGTTTCCATGATCGTGTCACAAACGTGGCAGCGTGTGCCAGCTCTGTTCCCAGTGTTGTCATCTAGGAGGATGCGGCACGTAGCAGCAGACACTTGTGTCATGAAATCCCATGTTTGCCTCAGCCTCGTCATCACTAAGTTACTGGCAAGGAGTTTTATGGTTTAACTTTAAAAAGCAGTCAATAGAAAAAGTAAAAATCTAAGTGTGATAAGAGTTAGTGTTTTCTGAAGCATTTGCTTTAGTCCCATTCTTCTTCCTCACATCTCACCTCCCACAGTGAAATCTTCCTCTCTCCAGGGAGACCTGGATCTCTTTCTGTTCCCCTCAAGGACCCGCGGTCGTACGGGGAAGAGCGTCAGGAACAGAATAACAGGGAGCTGCCTTTTCCGCTTCATCTACTTTTCGTGCCGATGCCGAGTGTATTGCAACCTTCTGTATTGTTACAGAAGCTGTGCTGATGGTACCCCGTTTCATAAAGGAAATTTATCTCATTCTAAGCAGTGAATTGTTCTGAGCAGTCTTTGATTTAATCTAAGCAATCCCAAGCGAAATGCGAGTATAAAATATCTATTTTGAAAAGCTGAAAAATGTTAAATGAAATGCTTCTAACAGGTGCTCTGAGAATTATTTGTACCTCAAAACCAAGTAGACTGCATCCAAGCTATAATAAGACTAAATATGATGCAGAGCGTGCATGTGCAATTTAAATTAAGACACTCTGAGATATATTCACTGTGTTTTAAAATAAATAGAGGGTTATTAAACAAGAAAATACCGATAGAATTCATTTGGAGTGCAGGAGCACTGCAGCAACAGCTTCATTCATTGTTAAAAGCAGGGGCAGTTGTTGGGCACGGCCGCTGGATGCAGTCGCTGCTTTGGCAGTGACATTTTCCGTGCCGAGCCGTGCGTCAGAGGGGTGAAGATGTGAGGAGCCGGCTCCGACACCTTCGGTCACTCAGGCTGGTGCAGTCGGTCGCCTGTGGGGAGAGGTTCGAGTGAGTAACTCGCTGAGTCCGTGGCTGTAAAGATCTCTCTCATTCCCACAAGGGACATCAAACAGGACTGCCAAATTGTGTAATACTTGTTCATCACGCTGTGCATGAAGGAGCCTTTTAGATAAGATAAAGCTTTCATTCCCTTCCATGGGCACTGTGTTTTCTGGAAAAATGAACCATGCCATAAAGCGTCATTCAAATTTTTACCTATTACGGCTTGAATGTGCTAGTCAATATGCTTTATGTGACCTTAAATTACAATTTAGCCAGTTTTGGTTTATCTTACAAAATGTCTTCAGAGACTGGATGAGTATCTTAATATCCTCCTTTTATTTACGGGAAAGAAATATCCAGTTTTTTTTGTAATGCACAAGAAGATGGCAAATGTAAGGATAGTATTTATCGCAGGTTTTCATCACTAAGCAAAAAGTTTGTTTATGAATATAGTTACATTATAGTTTAGAAATACCTTATTATAAAAGGCTATTGATCTGTCTAATACAACACCCTGTTACTACCCGTAGTTTGCAGTGGATGGAGGAGGTCAGTGTGGCTTGAGAACCACCAGTATTGTGGTGTGTGTAACTTCAAGCAGGTGAGGTTTTTCTTTCAAAACCTGAGGACAGGGTTTTCACCGACACTCCTCATTAGTATATATCTCATCATGTTGATTTTAATGGGATCACATTTAGGTCAGGACTGAGAGCTTTCGAGAATTTCACCTTTAAATTTGCAAGAAGGCTGTCTCTGCGGAGAGAGAGCCGCCACCACCATTTCACCCAGATCGGTGCAAGTTGATGAAGCGCACTTAAGAGACCTTAGTTGTATGTTTTAGCCATTTAGTCAAAATTAAAATGGTAAAATGACCAGAAGTTCACAACTTTAGTATACTGAAGAAAATACCATTGTATTGGAGACTCCATGAAGTTTGTGTTGGCTTGGAAATACAGTTTAGCCATTCAAAGTTGTCTGCTCTAGCCAAACACAAATGTTTTGGCCAAATTAAGTAATTAGGGGAAATTTAATACAGTGTAGGAGGTAGAACTGGATGATGTAACAGCAGTTCTGTGAATAAATCCGTGAGCTGCTGATCTTTAATTGAATTCCTTGTTTTCCAAAAGTTATACCGCTTTACTTCTGTGGGCAGTCCTCCTTCTATAGTAACTTTGATTTTTGGAGGAGAAAATGAACGGTTCTTGAATTAATTTAGTTTTTTTAGCTTGGTTTCTTCAGGCAACTAGTCCTGTTAGAGACCTGTCCCTTTCTCTTTTCCAATCTATGAGACATTTCAGTTGATTTAATGGAGGTTTGTGATTTGATTTCATAGGGGTTTCTGAGTCTCTAAGGTATTAATTTCCTGCTAGCCTCATGGAAATGGACAGCTATGGAAAGGCAGGATATGGTGTTAGTGTCCTGTCTAAGGAAAAGACTCCAGTTTTGTCTCATCCCCAGGCAGGTTGTAGGGAGTGATACTGGGAGGCGAGAAGGAAGGTGAAGAGGAGGTGATATGGGTACTGGAGTCCAGAGGTTTCAATTATCTCTGCCCTTACTGGACACCAGAATATGCAGGAGCAGAGAAGGCTGTAGGAAATTGCTTGGTCCTCTCAGGTCTAGGAAGAGATTAATTTAATATCTGTGCCTTGCACCTCATCCATAGGCATTTGTTGGAAGAGCAAGAGCTACTAATTGCAGACAGGCTGTATAAAGTTAGTTGCGCTTTCACTGTGCCTCCAGATGTTCTCTATGAAATTTAGCCGTTTAATTTCCATGCCTACAGTCTTTTCCGTCTGTATTGATCTGTCTTCTCTTCAGGGCTTCTCTCAACATGAACCTGCTGGTGTTCATTATGCATCCTGCAGGTTGTACCCATCAGCAGGTCAAGGTCTGCCTCATCAAATTCACTGAGGAGAGAGAGGAAGCCACCTTAAGAAGCTTCCTTCCAGCTGATATATGTAATTAGCTTCCAATTACAGCATTCGAATAAATGGTCCTTGTGCCCAAGGAATCAAAGTACACAACTGCAAAAAGAAATCTTTGTTAGTACATGAGCTGTGGTACCATTTTCTACATAAAAAGTGTGTATTTCATGTAGCCTAATTTTACTGACATATTTCGTAATTTCTGATTTGTTTTCACTTTTCCCCTCTTTCCTGTATGATTTAGTGGTCAGAAGAAGCATGTGCAGCACATCTTACCCAGCGGGATGGATACCAGGCTGCCACTCAAGGACAGCTGAAAGATCAACTATATCAAGAAATTATCCATTACTTTGACAAGGGCAAGGTAAAAAAGGAAGAAGAAAGTCCAAATATGTTTCATTGCCTTTCTCTCCTTCATTGCAGTAGTAAACATAGTTTGCATCAAGTGACCTTCAGGGAGCGTTAAACTTGCTACGAGTTATTTGGAGTGCTTTATGTATACTGTCCACCAGCTAGCACTTAAAAATTATAATACTAAAAAAAATAGTTTAAAAAAAAATCAATGGTACACTTAAAACTGCTGTGTTAAGGGTGAATATATGTGCATATAATGCCACAGAGAAAAAAGTGATGCATGTAATTTAGGGACTTACTTTTTCTGGCAATTGCAATAGCTAAGGCAGTCCTTCAGCTACCCTTGTTTTTTTCTTGTGTACACAAAATAATTCTCTCAGAGAGTGGATGTCTGTGGTTCATAAGAAGGCAGAAATATTCTCAGATTATAATGTTTTATTGCAATTTAATCTTTTTTTTTGCAAGATGAGTTGTCATTTGGCATTGGGTGATGGGAAGGGGAGAGTGTTGGTGTTACCTGTCCACAGAGATGAAGGGGTTTAACTTGGTAGATGGGGAGATGTGGGGATGTGTCAATGGAGGGGTATTTGATGCACAAAATGCTTAAATGTAGAATCATAGAATCACAGAATGGTTTGGGTGGGAAGGGACCGTTAAAACCCATCCAGTCCAACCCCCTGCCAGGAGCAGGGACATCTCCAACCAGATCAGGTTGCTCAGAGCCCCGTCCAACCTGGCCTGGAATGTTTCCAGGGATGGGGCATCTGCCACCTCGAAGAAGAGATTTCTTTGTCAGAATATTTTAGAAACATAATCTTGGGTTTTTAAAAGCAATCTTTGATTCGTACATGTAGCACAAACAGAAATGTCATTTTTTTTTGGTAGAACTAGAATGTTATCTAACCAGCTCATGTTTCCCAAGTAAGTTTTTAGCAGAATCAGATTAGTATTTTGATAGAAACTTTACTTAGAAGGTGAAATTTTATACCTTATCTTAATGCAATATTTAGAAGCTGTTAACAAATGATGCTAAAAAATTGTAATTCTAGGGTGTGATAGGGCTGGGCTACACAAACCGGTTGCGTGGGGCTGGTGTAGGTGCCTTGGTGCTTGTGCAGTGGGTATTGCTGGTGTCTACAGCACGTTTCCGCTGCCCACAGAGCTTTTACTCACCCTGGAACGGCGGGTAAGGAGAACCTCATTAGGATTAGGGTCATGTACGTCTATTTTCATATTACATTCCTATCTGGAAAGGAAAAGCCAAAAGTCGCAGGTTTTTCTTTCGTTGTTTTTTATCTTTGTGGCTTTACAGTTAGTCTTGTACGGTGCTAGTATACGACTGGTGGGAATTGTTCTTCTGAGCACTAGGCCAGTGCATTTTAGTAGTAAATTAAAAGCTGCAGCATCCTTTACATCTCTATTGAAGCAGCCAGTCTTAAAGCCGTACTCCCCCGTTTCTGCTGCTAGCGCTAATAAGCTGTTTATATAAACAGCAGGCAAAATACCTGCTGCTTCCTTTTCAGCCTGCGCCGCGTCGCGCAGCACGGCATCCACGCTTGAGAGACAGTTGTTAGACTGAATAACCGTTCTTAATTTTGTCAGATTTTCCAGCTAGAAGTGAGAGAAGGCTCTGCCTGCCTTCAAAAGAAATTGCGCTGAACGTGCTGTGTTTTCCCTTTCCCTCATAGTTAGATTAAAGAACTGGATCTTCATTATTCCAAAAATTTTTGCTGAACAATGATATCGAAGGGACTACTGTAATTTCTTATTCCTTTTCCTTTGCATAACTCAAATTGCAGGACCCCTCTGTGATTTTTTTCATGTGTGAGGAGACAGTTCGTTTTCAAAGCACTCTTTCCTAATTACAGATATTTCTTCTCTGGTTTTCTGGTCACTACAGTTGGTGATAAATTTTCATATTGTTCAATGAAAAGGGAAAAAAATTAAAATCAACATACACCAAGAATACGAGCATCTTACATGAATTTTCAAATGTCAGGAAGCTCAAAATTGAGGTTTCCACAGTAGAATTAAGTTAATTCTCTCATTTGGGATGTTGTGACATTGGGTTAAACCAACTTACATTTACCTATGCAGTTTGCAAATGTAGTCCAGCAGCTTCTTTAACTGTGCCATTCCATGATCAGTAACACATCTGAGATGGTATTTGCTGTGCAATTTTAGAAGACTGTACTGATAGGTTAACCAGTTTGTCTTTTTTTTTCCCTACCATGATCGCCCAGCAGTGTGTCTACCCAGCAGTTTACTCTGGGTTGATCCCATTACTTTTCTTTCTCTTCCCATAGAGTTAACAAGAAATGTCAAAAGAAGGTAATTTTTTCTCCAGGCTTTTAGAGAAGCTCAGGAGTTTTATTTTAAAGTTGTTGTGAGACTGTGCCTCTTCCACTCCAGCCTGCCTGATGGGACATGAGAGGAGAAGTAGATCTGGTTAGAAACACTTTGTAGAAGAAATGGAGGAGAGAGTTTTCCTAAAAGGTTAGGTTTTCCTCGGTTTAAAAAAAAAAAAAAAAAAGGCTTTTTCTTTTTTTGAAGATGGTGTAATTCATCCTCTCAGAAGTCATAATCTCTTTCTCTCCGTGCAGTAATTTCCCAGGGGGAATGCACAGCACACTTGTCAAGTGAAGACCAACCAGGTTATCCCCTAAATATTAGCATTCCTGGTGAGATTAATTTAGAGGAAGGTA
This sequence comes from Tetrax tetrax, assembly GCA_009806455.1. Classification (NCBI taxonomy): domain Eukaryota; kingdom Metazoa; phylum Chordata; class Aves; order Otidiformes; family Otididae; genus Tetrax; species Tetrax tetrax. The sequence continues at coordinate 180,765 of WHYT01016451.1, read as the reverse complement.
TAATCCTCCATGCGCAGACTGGAATGGAGCTTATGTTACTTCTGGTCATTAAACCAGCCTTCTGTAAAGCTGAAGTACCCATCACCTTTAGTAAATCAGCCTTTTCAGATACAACTTCTGCATTTTGCTGTTCTTCTGCTTTATGGTTTGATTCCTTGTTAGTAATACTTTTCATTCCTCTTCTAAACTACTTTTTTTTTCCAAAATGAAATGTTGTTACTTCCACATTTCCCACGTAAACGTATAGTTTTCTCTCCTGGATTATTATTCTTCACTGTGTTGCACTTTCCAGTCTCACCTCCGTCTCTCTCGGCTTTTGCCCTCCGAAGCCTTGTCTCACGCCTATCACGGCGGTCTAGCCCATCCTTTGAACGGCTCGGAAGTGTTTGCTCTTCCTGCATTTTGCTGAAGCTTTGTAATTTTCAACAAAGCCTTTAATCCCGGGACTTCACTGGAAACTGGGAGATTAGAGTATCTCAGGACGAGAAGGAAAAATAGTGGCAGTGATAAAGTGGGACAGGAAGGGCGTGAAATTTTGCCTGTGTGGAGCATTGGTGTTAGTCAATGCTAATGAACTACTGAAGCCAAGAAATGCTGGATGTCACTAACAAAAGTTAAGATGCTATTTTTGAACAGGCTTGCGTGGTCTCTGGAGCTGTAAAGGAAGCAGCAGCCTTCTTATTCCTGTGGGGTAAATGTACAAATGGCAACGCGTTTCACGTTTGCCCGTGGATGCCGCAGTCTGTAAATCAGTACGTGTTTTCTACTGCTCCTTCGTAAATTGAAAGCGTTGGGCCCGGGGAGAAAAAAGTAGATAAATGCACACTGCTCATTTCTTTCCATTCCTTCTTCCTTCCCTGTCTCCTCCTCACACCCCAAAAAGCTTTTACCATTTTACTGGAGGCACAAAACACAAAGTATTTGAAACTATCCAGTAAATGCCATGCTTTGGCTTAAAATGGCTTTTTTTTCCTGCTCATGCGATGACATCAAATAGCTTTTTCTTCTGTCTAAGGAGACAGTGATGAAATTCACCTGTCTGCCAAAAAATCAGCGCGAGGCTTTGTCCAGCTCACATCCCACATCGAATCGCAAGCCCGTCCTGAGAGCTCTGAAGGACAGAGACGGTCTGCAGAGAGCAAAGATAGTGTTTGACCGTGTTCCAGATGAATATAGCAAGTTGTTTTAAAGGGTTTCCAACCGTGGCTGTATCTTACACGTCCTGAATGTGATACTAGCAATAGAGACATACGGGGTTTTAACATATTTTTTTTTTTTAAAATACTAAGCTTATATGATGGTTAATTAACGCTATCTGAAATTTAAACAGCTTGGAATGTCCCTCGTACATCAGAATATTGCACAATAATATTCTTACTCTAGACTATTTCATTTTTACTGACTGTTAACTCAGCAGGAGCTAAGAAATGTCCTAAGATTCTCCTTTGCTGCTATTAAAGAACCTCAAAAACTTAATTGAATGCTGCAGTTCTTTCTGGGCAACAAGCAATCCAGCTTTAAAAATAAATTCAATTGCTAGGTTTTCCCTGAAAAGATCTCCTCCTGCATCCTCAAAGTCCTTCTCATAACAATTTGCAGCTTGTGTCTACACAACTAAATGTAGGCTATACACATTTTTCTTATGCCTTCACTATAAGAGAAGCCTTTTCCTTCCACTGTCGCCAGCCTCTCTCTCTGGTACGCTCTCCAGATAAATTGTTTCTCGCATTAATGAGTTGTACATCGTACAAATCCTGTGTAGTAGCTCCCCGTACGGCTCATTCCTCCAGAAGACCTGCCATGTCCTGGGCAAACCTGGGAAACCTTCCAAGGCTGGAAACCTGCGAGGCAGCAGATTGGGAGTTATTGACCTTCAAGAATATAGATTTCATTTATCAGGATCCTTTGCCACAGCCCTGCTGTCCTCACCTGGATAAATTTGCTCTGTAGTAAACAGAGAAATTTTTCAGAGGGTTGTGCAGGGGATTTTAAACACACAGTTCCTGCTTCTGTTACGGTGTAGGAAAAATTATGGGCTTTGGGTTTGGTTTTGGGGGATGTTGCAGGTGTTGTGGTCCAGCTGCGCAAATGGCTGAGGGAAAAGCCGATGGTTAATGGACTCATGGACCTCTGGAGCTCGAGGCACTTGACATTTTACAAATTCAGTCTTAAAATACAAGTTCTCGTTGTTCCTTTGGAGGATTGAACTGGACAATTGGATTGCAAAATAGAGATGTTGGAGCGGAGTGGGGGTTGTAAGAGGTAGTAGGAACAAAAAGAAGATGCTTTTCTCTAAGGCAGATCCCTTGGCTGGAGAGCGGCCCGATTAGGGGCTGGCAAAAATTGAAAGAGTCTCCCGTGGTGAGACACCTTTATTGTGTATTTGCAGTATGATAGAGCAGTTTTCTCTCTTGCCTATAGCTGAAAGTGTTATGTTAAAAGAATAACGTGACAAAATATGAGAGTATAACTTGTAAACTAACAGTTACAGAATTTTTAAAGAAATTGGAGTAATTTGAGCCAGAAACAAATGTTGATAATATCTGCTTTTTTCACGTTCACCTCTACTTACAGATAGGGAAATAGTTACAAGGAAGAATGCTGGGATTGTGCGATTCCATGTATGTTGGAGATGAGGTAAATCTGTATCATATTTAAGTTGAGGATTCATTTTTTAAGCTCTGAAACATTTATAAAATCCAGTATTAATATTTATATTCGGTAGCATCTAAAGGATTTCATCAGGCTGGGGAAGGCACAACGGAAATGCAGTCTCCACTCCGGCGTATTTACAGTCTCAACTGACAAGAGTGGGAAGGGAAGAAAAAAAAAAAAATCACAAACAAGATTTAATTCTGCCAAAGTCATTTAACTGATGGCAGTGCTGTGCAACCTGTAGGCACTGATGTGTACACAGGGCTTTTGATTTTCGAATCACAGAATGGTTTGGGTGGGAAGGGACTGTTCAAGCCCACCCAGTCCATCCCCCTGCAAGGAGCAGGGACATCTCCAACCAGATCAGGTTGCTCAGAGCCCCGTCCAGCCTGGCCTGGAATGTTTCCAGGGATGGAGCATCCTCCACCTCTCTGGGCAACCTGGGCCAGTGCTCCACCAGCCACAGTGTGAAAAATTTCTTCCTTATAATCCAGTCTGAATCTCCTTTTTTTTAGTTTGAAACCGTTCCCCCTTGTCCTGTCACCCCAGGCCCTGCTGCAGAGTCTCTCCCCACCTTTCCTGCAGCCCCCTTTGGGCACTGGGAGCCGCTCTCAGCTCTCCCCGGAGCCTCCTCTTCTCCAGGCTGAACAGCCCCAGCTCTCTCAGCCTGGCCTCACAGCAGAGCTGCTCCAGCCCTCTCAGCATCTGCGTGGCCTCCTCTGGACCTGCTCCAACAGATCCATGTCTTCCTTGAAGTTCTGATGGGCTCCAGGGCACTGCAGTTGTACAGATGGCAGTGAGAGTGCAGGCCAGGCTTGCTGTGGTGTGACCCACAGGCTGCAAAGCCATGGTGGCCTGATGGCACTCGTGATGTGAAATACCAGTACGACATTTCAGCCCCCTTGGCTCCTCTCCTTCCCTGCTCTCTCCCGCCACTAATCCAGAATTCCTTGGTTCTTGATACCAGGTGCAATTAGATCGCGTTAAATGGTGTACAGCCTGAGCACCCAGCCATGCTCTGAATTACCAGACGTGCTTTGAAAACGCGTGGCAATGTCTGTGCTGATTTGGGATTCAATGCAAGAACTCAATGAGTTTGTTTACAGTGTCGATGCAAATCGAAAATTATTTAGACTTCCATTTATTTCCAGTCTCATTCAGCTCCAAAGATGTTTGCCTGAGATCATCTGTAAATATTTTCATGATGGAAAAACAGAGTAAAATTGCTTCGGTTTTGGAGAGGGACTGGTTAAATCTGGAGCAATATTATGGTAACGCCATTTTCTTTGAAATGAAAATGTGCAGATGATGTTATGGATGACTGATATTGAAAAGAATGGCCATCAAAATGAAGAAAGGTTAAGTGATTTTGAAAGGTTTCACTTGCTGACTTACCAAACAACTGAATATTAGTTTAGTTTCTGTAAATTGGTAGTATATTACTCTACTGAGTCAAAATTAACTCAGCCTGGTATGTGAGAATATACTCCATTTTCTTCAAACACGCTTTTACTATTAAACTCATGGTAATTTTTGTTTAGAAATAAAAATATTCTCTGTATCATCATTCTAGATTATATATATAACACAGTTAAAAACATTCAGATCCTTCTATTTGCAGAAATTGCATTGCAGAGCCTACAAACTGCCTTATGATTTCCTGCAGACATGATCCCTAATTACAGTGATTGTAATTAGTCCTTCTGATGCATTTTTCATCCATGAGGCACTTTACAAATGTGAGGTAACTCATGCTCATTCCAGTTCTCTTCCCCAGATAAATAATGTTATGAACCTTGTTGTAGAAATGAGAAAAATCAGAAGGAGTCGAACATCACGTGGAGCTGTAAGGAGAGCTTAATGTAGGTACCAGGCTCTGTCCCTCGTGAGCATCTGTCTCCTTTCTGTCTTAAATTAGGTCACTGCTCCGTCTCTGTTTGCCCAAGCATCTGCTCATTTGTTGTCTTTAGGACTCAAAAGCTCCTTTTCCCTCACTCAGTGTAGTTTCTGGCCCATATTTCCTCTTTACTTCACTCCCTTTACTTCAAGAGCATAAATCTCTGTCCTTTCTCTCTGCAGTCTCCCAAAACTATTTTTCCTTTTTGCAGCTCCTCATCTCCTCCACCGTCAGCAGCTCCCTGCCTCTTCAGGCTGCTCTTTCCCATCCTTTTTCCCTCTCAGTCAGCCAGGACAATCTTTCAGTCCATCCTTGGGTTTGTGGGACAGGTGTCCTCCACTCAAAAACTGGCTCCTTGTTTCCAGGGAGGAGCAGGGGTGGAGACCAAACCCCGGTGGGACTCGAACCACATCTCGCTGTTGTGGCATTGGCATATTACACGTGAGGGAAGACTTACGGAGTATTCAGCCTGGCTGGGCTCCAAATTGTCGCTTCTCGGGAAGAAAGAGACACTGTAGGTCCCAGTCTGCTGTTTGTGCCACTAAATCACGGGTAGCTGTGCCCTGCCTGGCTCTTCGGCCGGTGCTGGCAGCAGTCTTGGTCGTACTGACGACCTTCTGAACTCATAGTGTTTTGCTCTTATTTTTAAATGAGCATCTAGAACTAGGAATTTTCCTAAAAGTCTTATTTTTTTTCCCCAAGTTTTCCTGAAATACTAATAAATGTGATTTCAACTTGCAGATCAAAAATGAAATAAAATTCACCCAACATCGATCTTGGGCTTTGAGTGGTGGGATTTCACTTGTGTGGTTTGGGGGAGCTGTTGGTTTTCAGGGGGCTTGAGGAGCAAAATATTTCTGATTTATGCGATGTTTTAAAGCGATTGGGAGCCAAGGGCGGTCTGTGCAGGATGGATGTGGGAATCAGTTGCATGTGTGAAGGTTTCCTCAGGAGCCCTGTTCCTCTCCTCTCTCCCCAGCATCCGACTCCCACCATCTTTGGAAGCTGTGGTTCTTCATCTCAAGCTCTTTGTTCCTAAAAGTGGATGGGAGCAACGGGGAAAAGTGTGTTCAGCCCTTTTCCTCATCCCTTCTTCATCCCACGGCTCTGTAGCTGCAGCCGTCTCCGTGTTTCACCAGGGCAAATAACACGGCCTGATGCAGAGAGGAGAGTTAGGTGGTGTGAACAGGGAATTTAAATTTAAGATGAAAAGTAGTATGAACCAAATGGATTTATAACTCATTACAAATCTCTTTTTTTTTTTTTTTTTTTTTAATAAAGTGAGGTCAGCAGCACCAGTCAAATTTCAGCAGCAGAGGCAGATCAAGTTTGATCTTGGATATCCTGGTGTGCTAATTTAAGCATCTTTTTATTTTGACTTTTTATTTTTTTATTATTTACATGTAAAGTAGAAAAAAAATGAAGAAACACACATTTAAAACCAGTCTTGCTGCTCCTCATTAAGACTGTCAGCTTCCAAAGAGCTGAAGGATATCATTAAATTTCTTTGGGTCAGTTGAGATGGCTACTGAATTTCATGATTGAGAGGAAAATGAACCAATGGCAATACAGTGAGTATTTGTTCAGAGCAATATCTGCAAATTGCCTGTCCTGTCTGGTATGGATTATAGATATTAGAGGGAGAGAGAAGCAATTATCAACAATAATCAATCAAGAACATTTATCCAATTTCCTATGTTCTGGGTTTCTTCGTGGGCAGGCTGTGTTTATGCGGTATTGGATATCTACTTGGTTTAGAAGGCATCATTTTATTTCTGAAGCAAATTCATCATTTTACTTGATTTTCATCAGAGACACGTGGGTAATGCTGGCACAGCTATTGGGCACATCCCACACAGTGTTTTCAGGCATGTGACACAATCCATTTTGTTGTGTTAAGATTTATTTTATTCCAATGTTGTTGTTTAACTGAGGTATGTAATTCAAGTTTTTTGTTGTTGTTTTGTGATTATTTTTTTTCAACAGATGTGGGAAGAGGCCATTGCCTTGGGTAAAGAACTTGCAGAACAGTATGAAAATGAAATGTTTGATTATGAACAACTCAGTGAGCTGCTGGTAGGTTTTTTTAATGACATAGATACTGCAACAATTGTTTTCAGAATTTAATTTCTAAGCTTTTAAAATTATACTAAAAATCCCTCTTATGACAATAAAATGCAGAAGTAGGTGCCTGCTTTGGCTTCGTTGGACACATGATGATTAACTGGCTAGCACTGGAGTGGCTGAAAAAGATAGAATTGTATTTTTTTTTAGCTGAAAGAAAAATATTTTGGTAATTTTAAGCTGAATTATATGGGATATAAAAGGAAATTTGGAATTGAAATATAAATGAGAACATGAAAAAAAATCCCCATTCTCTCTCAAGTGTCTTTCCATATTCACGTTTCTTTTTTTAGATATGAATAATCCCCAAGCATTCATGTCTAGAGTCAGTTATTTTTGCCCTGACGTTACCCATTCATTATGCCTGCACCATTTTTTTCTCTCCTGCTCTTCTCCAAAGAGATAAATGGCGGCTGTCACTGTCCCTCCTAACTTCTCGACCATTTTCACAGGAGTTGATACATGATTCCAGTTTGGTTCTGAAAACTCTTGACTTTCAGATTTTTGATACATTTTTTTTTTTCCTTTGCACTCACCAGAGTAGATGGTCCTTAATTTCTTTGAATTTTTTATCTGCTTTATCTGCTTTTGAATTACCTGGGCATTAATATGGTGTCATTGCACCCCCTTTCTCCACTGACACACAGTTTGAGGATGGCTAGGAGCCATCTTCCCCAGAAGCATCTCCATCCCCATCTCCCCAGAATCTCCTTTCTTGGGGAGGAAAGAGTAAAATGCCGCTTCTCTCAGTTTTATGGTTTCTTGGCCCCATGGTCTTTGTTTTGCCCATGGTTCTATCCTTTAGCTCTCTAGAGCTGAATTTATATCCCTTTTTGATGGTCCTCCTTTTGGGGCATTTTAACTGGTTTTGGTGACAGAGTGATTGTATTGATTTGCTGGACAAATTTGGAGCCTGGTTTGACGTGGCTCTGTACTGCAGGAGGGTAAGGGACATTGGACGTGGAGCGTTTCTGAGATGCTCTGGGATGCCAGAGGAGTCTTCCTTGGGCTGCTGCCTGCGCCGCTGTCAGTAGGGCGGTGTTCAAAAGAGCATATTCTTCATTTCAATATAAAAGGAATCCGGTAGAGATTGTTCCTTAGCTAGAAATTGTTCCCATGTGTTAGATATGATTATTCACCAATGGGTAGCTACTCTCCGAGTCCCTCATTTTTCATTTTCCATCTCCTTTAAGCTTACACATGGGAACATGGGCAGCTTTTATCACAGAGGCAACCGCTCTTTCCTTATCATACCGTATCCGTTTTTGGAGCAGAAGTCTGAATTTGCACTTAGAATAGAATGGGTTTGGGTCGGAAGGGACCTTCAAAGGACCTTGAAAGGACCCCGCTGCAATGAGCAGGGATATCTTCGACTTTGTATATTGTAGCTGATAGCCAGTAATATGGAGTTATATGTTTTATACTGAAGAAATATCTCATTGTTTAGATGAAGTGACATCATTCCAAGCAGTGACACAAACCAGGTACGGTTCATCTCCGTGTGGAAATGTAGTTTCTCCCTCTTCTAATAAAGGAGACCCACAACTTCCAGTTCTCACATCAAACATCTGAGTTTATCTGCTCCTTATTTATCAGACAGGAGAAATTAAGAGAGACATGACAAAAATGAGTACTAGCGTGCCCTGGGTATTCATTCCTAATAAAGCAAAGATCAAAATTCACGCTCCCGCATGAGTCAGGTCTCGCGTACCCCGTTAGTTTTTATTATTGCTGCTGTTGAAGGGTATTAGTGAGCTAGCTCTTCTTTTTTCCCCCGCAATAAAATTTAAGTTTTTTGTTTCTTTCTGTTCTCCCTACTGTGTCTTTTTGTTCAAGGAATATTAAATATTAGACTCTAAGACAGTTCACAAATGACAAAATAGTTTTGCTGCGGGTGAACTGAGAAATATACGGCAGATCTGGGTCTTTGTAGTCTGCGTGCCATTTACTGTTATCTGTCGTAGGGGAGCAGTAATAAACCTCCCCCCAAATCAGAATTCATTCTCTTACAGAAAGCAATAGACTAAAAATAAGTTAATGAACAGATCGTCTGAAGCTGCACATTTGTTATCATTTCATCATTCGAGATGAAGGATTCCGCTTCGAAAACAGATGGCATCTGACATGCGTGTATTTATTCCAGAAGTTAAATTTTTCTGCAATTCTCAACTGCGTGCTTTCCGTATGCAGATAAATAGTTGTAAATATGGAAAAGAAGTAGTAGAAAAATGTAATGAAACATAACAGCTGAAAACTGGGAAGTCAGCACCATCGAGAGGAGCTGGCTTTAGGGGTACGTGCTTCATTGTTCCAGTGTTTTGGTGTGGACAGTGTCACAACCGGGAATTCAGGCTGCCTTGCAAATTCTTGACCTTCATCAAAATTGAGATACTGGATATAGAGTCATGAGGTTCACCAAGATCAGCATAAAAACATTGGCTACAGAGTCTAGTATGTCAGAATACTAGTGTACATCTGAAGAAAAAGGGGTGAGTGAGGAATGTACATCTTTAAGTTAGAGATATACATAGATCTAGATCTCAAGTGTAGGGCATCTCCTCAAAATTTAGGTTGTTAGAGGTCCTTCTATTTATTTTGCAGAGAAAGCAAGCCCAGTTCTATGAAAACATTGTGAAAGTGATAAGACCAAAACCAGACTACTTTGCTGTTGGATATTACGGCCAGGGGTTTCCAACATTCATAAGGGTAAGTGTCCACCTTTTTCCACAGACAATAGCAGGGTTTGGGAATTTCCCTCCGTTGTGGAGAAAGTGCATCGTTGCATGTCAGTGTGTGAGTTACAATCTACCTAACATCGGTGGTTGGTTTTGGGGTGTGTAATCAAGCATTTTTTTTTCGTTTCCATGTATCGAACAACTGAATTTTAGTAGAGAAGCTTTTTCTTTAAACATACCCGATACTTCTTCACAGTATCCCTAGGAATGAATACACCACCCAGCCCATAAATGCGGGTGATAACCAGCCCCGTCTGAAACAGCGCCGTTGCCTGAGGGGTATGTGTAGATATAGATATATGAATACAGTAGAGAAGCCTTGTGTATGAGACCGTGTTTTCACGTCAGTGTCCTTTCCAACATGGTCACTAAAATGAAGTTGGATATCAGAGATGTGTGTGATACCTTTAAAAGCAGTCTTTTCCTAATAAATGCTGTAAATTTTTTCAGCAAGTGTTCATTTGGAGATAAGTAATGAGGTTAAGCACATTCAGATACAAGTGTAACTTGCTTTGGTATGTTTGATCACCTATAAATATGCAAGTCATCTTTTACATTTCTCTTTAGAATTTAACGTGCTTGTTCAGTACATAAATGGCTGTATAAAATGTATCTTAATTTTCCTTATTGTTAAAAGAAGAAACCAATATTTAGGAATACAATAGACTTAATTTAAAGGTTATAGTTTGTGCAGACAACTGTACAATGGCAAAAATCTAACAGACTGATGTGAAGTCTGGAGTGAATTGGTCTTTCTAAAAGAGTCAGTGCCTGTGGACCTTCCTCCTAAAATTGGCAGCGTTTTCTGTTTATATTTTTCTCTGCTACTCTTGCTTGCTCACATCAATACCTTTTAGTGAACGTTAGTGTATAAAAGTCTCATGCTGTTTATTTACCTCCGTTCCACCATTAGCTGCGGAAGATGAATGAGAGGAATTACAGAGGGAGATCTTGGATTTGACAGAGGACATAGTTTGTCTTAATATATTTTCGGACCTGTTTTATGGATCCTTGGAATTATGTATTTGGATCCTGTTGAATTTAGCGTGGTTTATACTTAAGCCTAAAGTAAGTGCGTGCTTAATGATGTTGGTACTGAATTGGAGGTAAGGAAATCCATTTGTACTTTATTGAATTGGCATAAAGTATTTGTAGACTATTGATTATATCATAGTGTAAGGAATGTAAAATTTCTCGTTTAACACCACTGGAGCCAATGCTTCTGAGATCCCAGTTTGTTGCTGAGGATGCTGGTATTAAGATTTCACCTCTCCGTTTGTTTCCAGAACAAAGTCTTCATTTACCGGGGAAAGGAGTATGAACGCCGCGAAGACTTCGAAGCAAGGTTATTGACTCAGTTTCCAAATGCAGAAAAAATGAAAACGACGTCTCCACCGGGCGATGATATTAAAAACTCCTCTGGCCAGTGTATCCTTGGGTCGTACCGCAGCTCCTGCAGCCACACGGGTCGAGGATTTATGGCCAACACGAACAGGAGACTGTTGCACTTCTGCCTTCATGAGTTTAATACATTAATTTTGTTCTTCTGTCCTTTCTTCATGTTCACATTCACCTGTTCCCTGTGATTTAAATTCGCTTTTCAGTTCTTAACCCCTGAATTCAGATATTCAGTGCTTTACTGTAAAGCCAAAACTGGATTTGCCGTCTAAATTTCACAGGCCAGTGTCAGAACAAATCATGAGGTGAGTTCAGGTTGGTTTTGCAACTTTAATGGTCTGCTTTGTAACACGAAAACTGTTTTTTGTTGTTGTGTTATAAATCTGTACACAGCCCAGGAGGGCAGGAGTTGTGAGGGCGTTCCGTGGATATTCTGAATATCAGCAGAGATTCCATCCAGCCCCCTGCAAAACAGTGATCCCATGAGGGTTTTATATTGATGCATAAACTTTTTTTTCCTAGTGCTAGAGTTCAGCAGCAATTCCTAAACAGATAGCATTTGATTTTGATTGTGCTTTTCCCTTTTTTCAGTTTCTATAGGGTGAATGAAGTCAAGCGGTTTGAGTATTCACGCCCTGTTCGAAAAGGAGAGAAAAACCCGGACAATGAATTTGCGGTATTATTTTGTTAAAAACCAACTATTTTGAGAAATAAGTTTAAAATGCTTATAGCTGAGAAGATAGATGAGATGTCTCTTTCCAATACGTGTCCTGCCATGAAGGTTCTAGTCAAACATCATCTAAAATTCTTTTTGTAGCAATACCTTTTATTTACCTTTCCTTTTTTTTTTTTTTTTTTTTTTTTTTTAACTAAACCATATGTTTCATCTGATGGTCAATAAAACTCCCTTTGAGCACAGCTTGTATTCATCAAAACGTTTACAACAGGTTACATCAAGTTGATTGCCTTTTTTTTTTATAGACGCCATTTTATTCACAGGGGTTCTAGTGGGCACAGCTAGTAGTATAGTAGTAGTAGTAATTAAAGTAATAAATTAATACATCATTTTTTGAGCACAGAACTTGGTTTTCTGTGTAGTAGCAGGCTCTAATCTCATCATTGTGCCAGGAAATGCTGAGTATTTGGTTTCCTCCAGCTAAGACTGGATATTCATTCTGAGACCCCTTTAGTGTCTTTGGCGTCTTGTGGGGGCTGTTATATCAAAAATTGCTACTTTGCTAATCTACATGGCTTTAGCTGAGGGGGTAGGAAACTCTTTTTCTACAACAATAATGCTAGAGCAGAGTGCTACAGTTTACAATATGTTTAGAGTATAGTTAAAAAAAAATAGGTGTATCTAAATCATTTTGAAATAAATTCTTCTGTTAGTGGAGGATGGAATAAATTCTGTATTTAAAAATGCCTTGTAATAAATAAGATGAACTACCAACATATGCCAGGTCTAATAAAATCAAATCAAGAGATGTCTTTGACATCGGTTCTGAACCAAACATGCGTGTGTGGAGGAAGAGATGTTAAATCCCATACCCTTAAATTCAAACCAGTGAGGAGACGTTACAATGAAGGCGTTGCAGTTTTACAGCTCAGATGAAATCACAGGATCACAAATTCAGGTCAGGACCTGCAGGTCAGGATGGGGCCTCGGGTCCAACCCCTGTCCCAGGCAGAGCCAGCTCTGGGGTCAGATCTGGCTGCTCAGGGCTTTACCTTGGCGGGGTTGGAAACCTCTGAGCATTGGGATGGCACAGCCTCCCTGGGGAACCTGTTCCTCTGCCCTCTAGGGTAGAAACATTCCTTGTATCAAGATGTTCTGGTTTCCTGGAAGGATGGTCCTTAAAAGCCCTGGAAGTTACATGGGAAAAATGACAGTCTAGTAAAACTGGTGGATCTTTTACATAGCGTTCTCCTTTGGTAAGAGAGCAGTTCTTCTCTATTAAATCACATATCAGAATTAAATCGTCACTGTTCCATTGTCTCCCCAAGCAGACTCCATTTGAATTTTCCCCCTGGCTTCCTAACATCTGCCATACTGTGGTTCCTTTTCCTGATGATAGTGTTTTAAGGCTTTGCTCAAGATAAAATCTGTCAATCCAGTAACATGATGTTTATGTTGCATTTCCAGAATATGTGGATTGAGAGAACCATCTATGTGACAGCGTATAAATTACCAGGGATTCTGAGGTGGTTTGAAGTCACATCAGTTTTCATGGTAAGATCAATTTGTCTTTATTGAGATTGCATAAAAGAATGGAGCTCGTACAGCCTGGGAGAATTTATATTTCTGTATGACTCTTGCTTCAGTTCTGTGAGCGAGCAATCAATGTGACTACGCTGGCGTCGTAGGACAGGGGGAATTTGCTTGCTGAGGATGCTGATTATTGACTAAGGGTGACTCAAGTAATACTTTTGCGCTCCTGAGAGAAGGAAATGAGGGCTGACTCTTCCAGACCTTTAGGGCAAGGTCCAATCAAGTGCTCTAAGTACTTTTATAAAGTGTTTCTGGCTTTCAGCAGGTGAGCCATTACAGCCTGTGGGCGTAAGCCGCATGCCTGAAATGAGGAGGGACCTGAGGTGGTGCAGGGGAACCCTGCTACGTCAAAATGAAACTAGTCTGAATTTTGGAAAATAAGATTTCGGTATTTTGATTGTAATTTATTCAAAATATGCTATAAATGGAGTCATAGAATCTTAAGGTTAGAATAGACCTCCAAGATCATCAAGTCCACTGTCAACCCAACACCACCATGTCCACTAAACCATGTCCTGGAGTTCCACATCTACACGTTCTTTGAACACCTCCAGGGATGGTGACTCCACCACTGCCCTGGGCAGCCTGTTCCAGTGCCTGACCACTCTTTCAGTAAGAAAATTTTTCCTAATATCCAACCTAAACCTCCCCTGCTGTGACTTGAGGCCATTTCCTCTCGTGGTATCACTAGTTACTTGGGAGAAGAGACCAACGCCTACCTCCCTACACCCTCCTTTCAGGCAGTTGTGGAGAGCAATGAGGTCTCCCCTCAGCCTCCTCTTCTCCAGACTAAACAATCTCAGTTCCCTCAGCCACTCCTCATCAGACTCGTTCTCCAGACCCCTCACCAGCTTCATTGCTCTTCTCCAGATGCATTCCAGCACCTCAGCATCCTTCTTGTAGTGAGGGGCCCAAAACTGCACACAGTATTCAAGGTGTGGCCAATGTATGTGTCTGCATCTCTTCTCTACTTATCGCTTGTGATTAAAGGTTGTTTTGGTTTCTTCCCCATAGTTAGTTAAAATATACCCTAGCAACCTCACAGAGTAACTCCAAATTACACATTGCTCTGTTCTACCATCTAGACTGTTTAGATAAGACATATCCATTAAATGCCTTTAAGATTAAACTATTCTTACACAGCTGTAATTTTTAAGTAGCAATAAAAACATTGTTACTGCAGTTTTTAAATCTCTCTGTGAGGCTTATTTTTAAAGGAAAAGAACAATTTGCATATGATTAATTAAAACCTTTTTCATTGCTCCATTGAGGTTGTGTTGGACAGTCGTGTTTAGATGAACAGAAGTAATGCAGAAAATTACTATGGTATCTATAGTAACAGAATATGAATGTGATGTTTGACAGTAATAGGCAGCTGAATAAAACACATTGGATTTTTAATGAATTTTGTATTTTCAATATAATCCTGATGGAGAAGATTGTATTTATCTTCATGATCGCAAGAAGCGTTGCTCGTAACGGCTGGCAAACCCGCTGAACGTCTCTTTTCCTTACGAGTTAAGAGCAGAGCCTGACAGGCTGCTTTATGCAGGCAATTTGTATACACGCACCTCCAACGCTCTGCTTGTCATCGGAACGTGCGTAAATCCTGGGAGAGCACTCTCTAGAAGCTTTTTGGAAGGAAGGATTGTATTAGTCACATAGCTGAAAAGTGATACTGGAATGGAACTTAATAGTACGTGGGAAGACAGCAAGGGGTAACTTCTGACCTAGCTCTGGCATGGTCACTGCAAAATTGGTATTGGCTTTCTTCAAGATGCCTGTCGGCTGAAATGCTGGAAGCACGATCACGAGGTTTTCATCCCCATAACACTAAGTTTTGATTATGGATGCAGATATTATTGATGTTTTACTAAACATGATGAATTAAAGTAGCTCTGCGCATTTCATATTTTATTGATGGAAGCAGAATGTCTGTAAAGGAAGAGGTGAGATCATATCAAATCGGTGCTGAGAGAGAACTGAGTCATTTAATAAATGCGGTGTATTATGTTACATAACCTATAGGAACATAATTTCCTTAAATCTATTTGCTTTTCAAATTCCTTCTGAGTGCTTTTACCTAAATCTTTTCAGTCTGTTCATTATCTGCAAGGAATTTGTTGTACGCATTCATTATTCTGTATCTGATTTATTTTAGCTGGGCACAAGTAGTTGTAGGGGAAAAATTTACTGAGGCCAACCAGTGAATTGGAAACTGGATTTTGAATTATACTTGGTTTTAAAAAGTACAAATAATAATCTCTGGGGGTTTTTTGCTATTTAATTTTTCAGTGTTGCGAATGTCTCAGGAATGTATAATTTTTGTGTGCCATGAATAGATTGTGTAGTGCCCAGAGTTAGCTAGCTACTTGGAACAAGGCTCATAATTTACAAGTATAGATATTTTTAATAAATAGCTTTCAGTAAGATCCAAAGCACAGTTTATAGTAGTAGGAGTCCTCCATCTGCTTTTAAACTGCAGTCCTCCATCTGCTTTTAAAAAAATTAGAGGAAGGATTATAAGAGTAGGAAAAGAAAGGAGGGTGAGAAAGCAAGCCATGATTGCTGATATAGAAAAGTCAAAAGGATGTCTGTCAGCTCAATGAGTGCTGATTTCTGGAGATATTCAAGAGCTTTAAAAGCAATGGTTCATCAACAAATTATTGCATAGTTATAAGCCCATTAATACAAATGACAGATTCCTAAATTTAGCATACGATGTTCACAACAGTTCTTGCCGAATCAGATGTTGAACGCAGTCTTACTTTCCCCGTCCAAGTCTCACTCGTAGCGTATTCAGCTCTGGATGGCAATCATCATCTGTCCATCTGAGCCTGGTCTGCTCCACGGCCACCGCAGAAACATCGGGCTCGTTACCTGCCTTCTGCAAGAATTCACCAGGCAGACTTTTTAAAATGCTAATTAAAACATCCTTGATGCAATCAGATGGCAGGTGTAAGAGTAACAACTGAAGAGATTTGATTATAAGTGGTTCTCAGAAGCATGGTAAGCAACTGATGGCCAGGTAGAAGTGCTTCTTTGTTTATGTAGCATTTATGTAAATTAGGGTGTAATCAAATATACACTTGCATTTTCCTCACAAGCCTCAATTAACCTTCCTTTTCTATTCCTACCACATCATTTTTTAATGTAAGTAGGATATAACTTGAGTCTTCCAGTGAGGACTGTCTACACTGTGGGTTGCTGCAAGTTAGTAATTTTTAGCCCATTCACTAAATGTACATATTTTAGCAGTATTTTAATACTGTTTTTTGCAATATAAGCAACTGTTATTCTTAAAGACACAGTATCTGATCATAAATAATAATTTGAGATCAGTCAATTAAAATAAAGCAAGTTTTACACAATATAAGTGCTCTTTCACCCTTTGAAGATGTCTGAGGAACTCTCTTCATTGAAGTCCAGGCCATCAGAGAAAGAAAATATCTTCCTTCAATTATTGACATTCAGATGAAGAAAAATGTGACCTTGTGGGAAAAAGCATAGCATATAGCTTAGAAGTCATCTCTTTGACATATTAAACTCTATTTCCTTGGAAATGCGACAAAATAATCACTGCAAAATATCTTCTGGATTTTTGAGCTGCTTAGGATTACATGTTCCATCAGAAAATCCACATTAAGTTATCATTTCTTTCTTACTGTTACATTAAGCTGGATCTTCTTTGTACTGCTAAAACTCACCAACTTGTAATCTCTGATGTTCTCCGTAATCCTCCAGAAACCTCACGTGATTCCTGCCGGAGCCTTTCTGAATGTTGTGCTGTTGTGCTGCGATGTAATCCGTCCTACAGCAGTGAAACGCGTTTAACATTCTCCACTGATAGTGATTATTGTCTCCGTTACCGCGGTGTATAGATACCAAACATCAAAATGCCCAGAACCACCCTTTCTGTTAATTATTGGTTAAAATCTCTTTTGTTCTGAAGTTCCTGAAATGCTTCTACTTGCAGTGCTTTGGTGGACAGCCAGTTCTGTGGCAGATTCAAAACTCTACTCCTTGTTTCAAACCTCCTTTTGTTTTTATTTTAGGTTGAAATCAGTCCACTGGAAAACGCGATAGAAACCATGCAGCTCACAAATGATAAGATCAATAACATGGTTCAACAGCATTTAAATGATCCAAATCTACCCATCAACCCTCTCTCGATGCTACTTAACGGCATCGTGGATCCTGCAGTCATGGGAGGGTTCGCAAACTACGAGAAGGTAACGTCAAAATTATCTGTGCTTCACCTCTTTGAGCCTGGGCTCTTGTGGAATGCTGCAGGACACCGTGTGGGTGTCCCCTCATGTGTGCTTTGTAGACCATTGCTTAAACCTTACCTTTTTAAATGTCTTTTTGGTATATATGGATGCAATTTTGCCTTTCTACATTGGAAGTAAGTGTTGGTACGTTTAGCAACAAGAGTACTTAACGCAGGGACATGGTGGATGGTTGCTTGCTAGAGCTAGACACGAGACCGATGGCATTTCCAGCGTGTGTTCTGATGTGCTTGGACATCAGAGCTGAAACAGGAATTTCTGGGTGAACTTCAGTGACCGACATAACCAATTGCAATTCTCTCCTTTGCTTTCAAATGCGTGAGGTACCCACAAGATTTGGTCTTGATCACCGTGTGCCTATTTACTGAGCGCAAAATATTGACAGCTTAGTCTTAAAACATTGTTAAATTCCTTATCTCCTAGATTTTAATTTATATTTGTAGCTATTACTGCTATTTTGCAGAACTTTAGGTTCGATTCATTTATCTCTCCTGTAAGTAATTCTTCCATGGTAGATGTTGATTCATTTTCTGAAGTAACCGCTCATTTCTCTCTCTGGACTAGGCTTTTTTTACTGAAAAATACATGCATGAGCATCCGGAAGATCACGACAAGATTGAAAAACTGAAGGATCTAATTGCTTGGCAGGTAAAAAATTTAAAGTCAGACTGGTTGGGGCCAACTGCCGTACAAAGACAGTTTAGTGTCACTTTTGAGAAAATTCAGACGTGAAACTATTCACCCCGTGTACGCTTCTTTGGCATTTAAAACTCTCTTGGAACTTGAGCTAAAGTTCATCTTTTCAAATCTGACATCATTTCTCATTTGATAAACCTGAAAGGAGCAAACAGAATCAACCTTATTTTTTTTCCTTTCTGTTCTTTTTTTTTTTTTTTTTTTTTTTTTTATTTTTTTTTTTTTTTTTTGTAACCGTAATACAGCAAAAATATCCTATCTATATCAAATGAGAACATATTTTGTAATAATGCTGGTTGGTTTTATTGGCAATTTAGCTTTGCATTTTCCTGTTGTAAGGCTGATTTCAGAAATTCTTCCCAAGCAGTAAGATTAAATGCCTAACCTTGAATCCGTCCTCCTGCTTGCACGCACACACTGGGGACAGTACTCCTTCACGTATTCACTTCTTTCTTCACCAACGTATTTCCATTTATTAAACTTTCTGTACATAGAATCATCGAATCACAGAATGATTTGGGTTGGAAGGGACCTTCAAAGCCCACCCAGTCCAACCCCCCTGCCAGGAGCAGGGACATCTCCAACCAGATCAGGTTGCTCAGAGCCCCGGCCAACCTGGCCTGGAATGTTTCCAGGGATGGGGCATCACCACCTCTCTGGGCAACCTGGGCCAGTGTTCCACCACGCTCCATGTAAAAAATTTCTTCCTTATGTCCAGTCTAAGTCTACCTCCCTGTATTTTGAAACTATTACCCCTCGTCCTATCACAACAGGCCCTGCTGAAGAGTTTTTCCCAGTATTAGCACAGGATATTTGTAAGAGTTGCAAAAATTAACTTGCATGGAAAGTATTTAGTAAATTAATGTACACGTTGTGAAACCCTTGCTTTATTTGCTGTATAACTTAGCACAGTATAACAGCGTCGTTGATTCCTGAAGCAAGTGAAATCACCTGGTATTTTTATGATGACATAGTGCAGCATAAACCATTTAAATATCTGATCACGTGGGTAATATTTCCTGAGCCAGGACTGGAACCCAGATTTCCAGCCCTGTGCCTGAGAGAAAGCAGGGACCTTCTTGCATGAAAATCTGAGTTTACATACACCAGAGAATATTTTTCAGGCTAACAAGAAAGAATTCCAATTTTGTTCCATAGTCATACACTGGATGTTTATCAGTAGTCCCAAGATAATTTTATGATAACTAAAAAAATACCAATACGACTAGAAACGTTTTTCTCCTAGAAGAAGAAAGTGCCCCGTTGTCTTTTTATATTCAATTTTGTCTTTATAATAAAGGGAATAATTTACGTTTCTGTAGGTTTCAATCTTGGAGGTAATCGAACCAAAGACGCAGAATTTTAACAACAAAGAAAAAAATCCTCTGAAGACCATAAAGCTATCACTGAATAATAACTCTTTTGGTCTAAAAAAAAAAAAAAATACTTATTTTATTGTGAGCTTTTACAGCAGATTAGATTTTAGGAGCTTAAGTTTTATAGAGGAAAATAATTTGATCCCAGAAGACTAACTTCATGTCAGCTCTCTCTTTGCCTCTGATAGCGATACTTCAAATGAATTACAAACACACTTCTCCTCAGCAAAGATTCACTTTGGTGATATTTGTGTATTAAAATAATATTACTATTTGGAAATATACATGGCAGCTAATCAGACTTTATTTGAATAATTCAGCAGTTCTAAATACATAATTTCCCATCAGTATTGTATTTCTGAAACAATGGGATCCAGAAAAATAGAGAAAAGGGATTAAAAACTATTTTTATATCTGAAAATTCATTTCACTAAAGGGTCTGGCCATTTCACAGTGGAAGTCAGGGCTTTTAAATTTCCTTACACATTTCATGTATGTTTAGTGTATCCTGAGACTTAAACCTCATCAAAATTATTTTAGTTTTTGGATACAAGCAGCGTTACTGGGAGCGGGGTGGGGAGCTGAGTGCCAAATACCGGCTGGTGCGGGAGAGGGAGCTGGTGTGGAAACTTTCCAAAGTGAGGCAGTGGTCCGAATTCATCACAGGCTTGACAGTGATTGAAAGCAAAAATGAGTTTTCATTTTTCAATAATGCAGGGCTTGGAGTTTTGTAATCACGCGGACATTTTCTTTATGCTGTATAAATCAATCTGGGTATATGAAATTGTCGCCTGACAATCATATTATCAGCTGACTAGTTAAATTTATTTTTTTTCTATCCTCCTACCTTGCCTTTGTCTCTGTTGTGCTTTCAAATTCATCATCCTTTTATAATTCTTATGAACTTTAATTACACTTTTTTCTATTTTTTAGATAAATATCGTTAGTAAAGCCGTGTCCATTTTTGACCCTTTCAGTCCCTTTTCAACTTAGAAAAAATATTTCCATGCAACTACCTAATTTCAAACTGATCTTTTATTTTTAACATGAAGATAATGAAATGATTGATTGAAATGATGGCAATGAAATGAATGATTGATGACATTAGTCACTCTGCGTTTAGCTAATGCATTTGTAGCATACCAAAGTGAGTATGTCACATAAAAATCTTGTGCTGCTTCTACACAGCTGAAAGAGTTGCAGCGTGCCAAACTAAGTTTTTACTGTCATATTTTATGATACCGTTATTATGAAAGATTTTCTTGTAAGATTTAAGATTTTATATTCATTTTAGTAGTTCAAATGTATGTAGCTTTTTCGCTCTTTTCAATCAGGTACATAAAGATTAAAAAAAAAAGGAAAAATCAGAATAATTTTCAGTTGCAGTGGAACTTTATAAAGCTTTAAGATCAACGAAGATTAGAGTTATGGAGTGAGTGCTATCTTCAGCTGATTTTCTTTCTCATTCAGTGAATTTGTTTCTAGTTCAGCTATTTCTGTTACCTTTACTTTTTCATTCACCTCTCCAGAGGTGAGGGCACCCTATAGACCCTTTTGAAATAGAGCCATGAGCAAACCCACCCGTTGCTCCAAAGCCAAATAAACTGGCAATAGTGTGAATGTGACAAAATTCTGCCTCTGTCTCCACGTCCTAGGAAGGTTGAAAATTCAGTGTCACTTGTCACCAGATTTCCCTGTGTCAGTGTTGGAGTTAGTAGAAGGATGAAGCAGAAATGGTGAAACAGGCTGACGGTTCTTTCTTTCTGTGATTGGTAGAGGTTTAAAAGGTTAAGTGGTCTTAAACAGGGGAGACCAAATATCCTGACTCAGAAATCTTGAACAAGTACTCTAGCAAAGCCACGGGAAGTTTTCGAAACTCGGCTTCTATTAAGGAATAACCAACCCTTTCTCCTTTTTCTGAGGTTTCTGATCTTCTTTCATTCCCATATAGTTGGTGCCTCCTCTTGCCTGTTCCCCAGTCCCTTGACCCAACAGTTCCTGGACCAGGAGTCCCCCAGCCTTTGGGTGCTGACCTTCTCCCAACCCAGCCCACACTCTCTCCAATGGACCTGACCATCGATCCTCTTATGATTTTGCTTCTCCATGTGCCAGAAGGTCTCCCCAGCTGGTTGTATACCCCTGGTGCATACTAACAGAGAAACCCACTTTAGCACCTTCACTTTAGGGCACTGAAGGAAGCACCAACATTTTTTTTTTTTTTTTTTTCCTAATGGGGATGTTTCCCTGAAAAAAAAAACAAACAAAAAAGGCATTTACTTCATATTGCTTGATTTTCCAAATTGGAGATGGCTACTCTCTAGGACAGGCTTATTAGCGTATTTTCTGCTCATAACAATTATCTCAGAGCTGAAGCTTCAGACCCCACGTGTACTTCATCTGGGTAAATTGATTTTTTTAAAAACAGGCCATTTAAAAAGTCAGCAGGCTCTTTTAAATAAATGAGTCAAGTAACTACTTATCCCCACAAAATAGGAGAGTCACAATGTGGCCTGATAATTATAAAAATTTGGAAATTAGTTTACTTATTCAGAGCAGGGAAGTTTCCTGATTTCAGTGTTTAATTTTTGTAGAGTGCAAATCTATGTGGCAATAATAGAAGTGGCTACAGTAAAAGATTTTGTCATTATTCTTACTTCTCTTTGGAGTCTTTTAGAAGTCCGTTTGAATAGTGCCAAATCACAGCGAATCACCTTGATAATATTTCTTCAGTTTTTTCAGCTGTAATTCATCTGTGTATTTATTATTCTCCTTACTAATAAAGCTACCCATTCTGATTGCTGCGCAGTCTTATTAGAAAAATCTGGTTTTAATCAGTATTATGATTTAATTATGAATTATTAAGAAGAAGCCTCTTAGCTTGATTGCTGCAGAGAATATCTAAGTTAGAATCAGAGCACTGTGTGGGCTGGGACAGACCTGGAAGAGGAAATATTTTTGCTGAGCTGGAGGTAG
Source organism: Tetrax tetrax (assembly GCA_009806455.1). Classification (NCBI taxonomy): domain Eukaryota; kingdom Metazoa; phylum Chordata; class Aves; order Otidiformes; family Otididae; genus Tetrax; species Tetrax tetrax. The sequence continues at coordinate 158,353 of WHYT01016451.1, read as the reverse complement.
AGAACTCTAATGATATGTCTAAATAGCTGTGGGAATGAAACTGTCTCTCTTAAACCATTTTAAAAGGTCAGCTACACCTCCACACTACGAACTAATTGTATAATCCTGTCTTGGCATGGGTATTCTGTGACAGAAGCCTGGAAGATAAATGATTATTTTTGGTTACAGAAGAGAATTAATTTAATTTTTTTTCTCTTCTATTTTGTTCCCAAGGAAAATAAAATAATTTTTCTAAGGAGAAATGTATACTGTATAAAACTATATGTTTTATTAATAAATATTGCTCTGCAGTATGTATATGTCCAAAGCTGTAGCTCATTTGTGGTTTAGAAATAACATTTATTAAGAACAAACATAAAAGTCTTTTGTCCTTCAAGGTTTTATTCTCATGAAACTGGGGAAGGACTGATATTAATAACCCGGTGTGAGAGTCGTCATTCATCAGTTTGCCTTTATAAAGGAGAGCGTGTCTGAGGGCCTGTGAGTATAACACCACAGGAATATTTGTGCTGGCCGGTAAATTCAGCTCTGCCTCCAGTATGGTTACTGGGCAGAACTATGGGTGTGTTCATTTTGAAGGACTTTGGTTAATAGAGAAAAAGCAAAATAACGTATAACAGATTTTTAGATGCTTTTTTTAATGCATTGTGCCTCATACACAATGGGCGATGGTGACAACGGTGGTGATAATTTATGATTGTTATCATTATGATGATGATTATCAGTATTATTATTCCATGAGATCTTTCACTCCTCTTGCAACATACGTGGGGGTCTTGCCCTGTCCCCTTGCTCACTCCACGGCCTGAAGCAGCGTCACTCTGTTTTCCAGATCCCGTTCCTGGCAGAAGGCATCCGGATTCACGGGGAGAAGGTGACGGAGGCACTGCGGCCCTTCCACGAGCGGATGGAGGCTTGCTTCAGGCAGCTGAAAGACAAAGTGGAAAAACAGTACGGGGTCCGGGCTGTCGTAAGTTACCTCCTAGCTTTATGCTTCCAAAATACATGGCATTTCTGTAAATTGTGGGCAACTTGGTATTTTTGTATTCTCACTGATGAAAAAAGCAGTGTTGCTGCAGCATTGCCTGGTGACCACTGAGGTCATCACGTGAGGCCCTCTAAGCATTAAATAATGAGCAGACGCTATAAGACGCGTTCAGAAAGCCTCGGTTCATTTTCTAGTATGGGAACAATTTCTAAATTGCCTGAACCTGTTCCTTGAAAGTCAAGATAATTCTTCAACATTCCATTTTTAAGGAATTAGGTTAAAAAAAATAAAAAAAATTCACCAAGGCCACTATAGCATGTTTCTTCTGGAGCTGAATGTCACCTTTCCATAGACCTAATTCCTTTGGAGATGTGAAGGCTGTGCGGCTCCACAGTAGCGTGCAGTTCTCAGCTGGGATTTTCACGCACCCTAAACGTAGGCAGGCAATAGATAGCTGCTACTTAATGAGATTTAGTAGTGCTGGAGTTCATGCTTTTGTCATTCTAACGAGTTATTTTCAGTTGCTGCTTCATCTTTAAGGCACAGCCTTAAAGAATTTGGTGGTGTTTCCAGTGGGATTTTTTTTCTGCTTTTGATTTCTTACTGATTGGGGAGGAAGGCCAAAAGCCAGCATACACCATCATAATTCAGAATTCAGTCAAAATCCACACAGATTGGGTGCTATTACATGAATCAGTTTTTTAAATTATTTAAAAACCTGAGATGCAAGTGGTTAGAGTTGCTCTAAGACAGACTCCGCGGAGCTGATGCCCTAATAATGCATTGAGGGCTGCTGGGGTGAGTTTTATCTCTGTCTACTGGTAGTCCTGGCAGCCCTGTTGTAAACACGCTATGGTTTTTAGGTTTATTTCTGATATGACAGTACTGAAACTTGCATGTGCAGAACAGGCTGCTGAAGGAAGTTGTGGATTCACGGTCACTGGAGGTGTTCAAAGAACATGCAGACGTGGCACTTCAGGACATGGTGGTGTTGGGTTGATGGTTGGACTTGATGATCTTAGAGGTCTTTTCCAACCTTAAAGATTCCATGAATAGGGTGTGAATTTGGTTCCAGATTATCTCTGGAAAATCCCACAGATGTTTATTCTGAAGGGTGAATGGTGCGGTGAGAGAGCTTCAGCTCTCTGCTCAGTGAGATGCAGAGCATCCTGGCCTAATGAAGCAGCAAGAAAGACACTGCAACGTGCCAAGCAGTGAGAACGTTGTTCTCCGAGTGCCCAAAATCTCAGTGGAACTGTACATGCCAGTGAGCTGTCCTGTTGTATTTGATGACAGACCTTCCTTCAGAGATTCATTTTCATTTGCGTCTACAGCAATGACTTTTTTTTTCATGTAGAACATACCAGCCTTTATGGTATCCTTCTAAGTGGTGTTCCGTTCGTAGTCCTTCAAATCCCATCTTGCTAATATATTTAGGAAGAGAAAAATTCAAATAGTAATTTATTCCCAAGGAGAACTGGAGTAATTGACATTAATGATGCTTGCATGTTAGTCACTTCAGTAATATACATTTACATCATCGGGGAGATGACTGGAAAGTTGTACGCAGAGGCTGTTATCTTTCTAATGTCACTCTACCCACCAGTGAGAATTGTCAGGATTGATGGAGTTTTATCGTTTCTGTCTTCTTCGTACAGGGCCAATTTACCAGTAGTTGTCAGGGTGGAAAATATACCTGTGATTAAACAGCATGAGATTCTTATTTGTTGACTCAGAGAGTTCAATTATTTTATGCATATATCAGTTATTAATGACTAACAAAGCTTGTATAAATATTCAGAACTCTGAAATTGTCTGAAACAAAAAAAAATATTTCATGTATTTTCTTCTCAACCTAGATA
>WHYT01016451.1:128193-143945 GCA_009806455.1 Tetrax tetrax | reverse complement strand
AGAATTGTCAGGATTGATGGAGTTTTATCGTTTCTGTCTTCTTCGTACAGGGCCAATTTACCAGTAGTTGTCAGGGTGGAAAATATACCTGTGATTAAACAGCATGAGATTCTTATTTGTTGACTCAGAGAGTTCAATTATTTTATGCATATATCAGTTATTAATGACTAACAAAGCTTGTATAAATATTCAGAACTCTGAAATTGTCTGAAACAAAAAAAAATATTTCATGTATTTTCTTCTCAACCTAGATATCACTTTGCAAATTGAGTCTCTTGCCATGAGCTCCTCTTAGTGGTTTTTTTTTTTTTATTTTGTTTTTTAAAAACTTCATTTCATTTAAATATACTCATAGGGCAGTCACTTGAATTGCAGAGATGGATTAAAAAAAAAAAAAGTTACTTGTAAAAAGCTCCTTTTCAAAGCCCAGATGTAAAAAAAAAGCATTTAAATTCCATGGAAGCAAAGGGATTATTGGGATATGTTTTAAATCATACATGTTTCCTCTTAGTCCTTTAAATGGATTTTCTTTAGAATTGATTTCTTTGTTGTTAAATGCTATGTATAATTAAATAATATCAAATTCCACATGGAAGAAAAGCCATTGAACCTTTCCACGTTTTTTTCTTTTGTGTCGCCGGATGTCAGCTACGTTGTGATTTAAGAAGTAAGATCTTACGTTTCTTTACTGCAGCTTTCAAGTCTGGATGATAGACGAGGCAGTCGGCCACGGTCTATGGTGAGGTCCTTCACGATGCCATCGTCTTCAAGACCCCTCTCCGTTGCGTCAGTGTCTTCCATCTCCTCTGACAGCACACCTTCTCGGCCTGGCTCCGATGGGTATGTAAGAAATAGTAAAGTCTGATTTGGCCTGCAAATCGATAGGTTTTTAGGATTGTCACCAAACTGATCCAGATCTCAGTGCTGACAGGGTGTTACGCCTTCCGATCCTACTGACTCCTCCGGTGTGGCAGCATGACTTTGGTTTGATCTTCTAAGGAGCCGAAGGACTTTTTTGGTTGGGTCTTTTTCCAGTGCATTTTATTCCAGATTATAGTTCATTATAATGACCCACAAACATTAATGTGATACAATGATGTGAGTAACTGGAGTGGGGTGGGGGTGGCACTTTTAAGTGACAACCTGATATCAGCTAGAAAAACCCAACCGATGTAGACATTTATCTCAAGATATATGATAAATTATCCCCCTTTTTAAAGTATTGCAAGTGTAATAGTTCAGAAGTGATCTCTTGCAAAGACATATGTTCAGCGGCCCCGTTGCGGTGAACAGGTGGAGCTTGGGAGAAGGAAGGGATTAGCTAACTGCTCAATCATTCCTTCTCGCTTTTGCTGCCAGAGGGAAAGCTGGTTATGGCAAGATTGTACTTCAAAACTTATCAAGATATTTCACATGAGAACTGGGAATTCTGTTGATAAGCCCTGTCTCACAGTCGCATCCCTCAAAAAGATGAAATAATCTCTTTCCTTTCTGGGGTTTCCATGCAGCCTCAGAAGTCCCTTCTCCCTCTTCCTGTCCCCAGGCGTTCCCGTAATCCAGAAACTCAATATTTGACCAAGGCGGCAGTTTTTTGGTGCCTCCTGAAGGGCTGCTAACTTTCAGAGATGTGCTAGAAATGTTCGTGTCCCTTGTGGACCTTCAGAGGGCATTATTACCTGACCGGAGAGTAAAAGCATCGAGTAAAATTAAACACAGCACCTGAGGACCAACATGATACTTACCTTGATTACAAACAGTTTATTTACCCATGGGGAAGAACTGCAAACAGAGCGCAGTTCAGCTCTCATTACTTATACGTGGTGACTCATGTTGACATAAATATAGGACAGCAGAGACAATAATGCGTTTTCACTAATTTATCCACAAAAATTGTTTTGCTGGAACTTGGGGATAACTTCCACCCAGGTCACTGAGCAACTTTATTTTATCTTGGAAGAAAAATACTGATTCTTTCCCTGCCAGCCTCTACCTCTTTCTCTTTTTCCTTTAGAACCATTATATGTATCTTTCTTTCTCCGTTGAATGCCATTTTCTTAATTTTTGCATCTCGATCCCAGCTTTGTTGTGGCACATGTCACTTAGCAGTTTTGGAGGATCTTAGGAGTCCCTTCAGTATGTATATTTAAAAAAAAAAAAAAACCAAAAAACTCCTGAAGATCACGGTGCAGCTCAGTCCCTGCTCCAAGCCTGGAGCAATACAGCTGTAACACATGTCAGGAAAATGTAATGAACAACTGTCATCACCGAGAAGACCTGAAAAAATGCTCAATTGCTTGATCAGTGAAGCAGGAGAAAAAAAAAAATCGTTGGATTTATATTAGATATTAGGAAAACTTTTTTTACACTGGGGTGGTGGAGCACTGGCCCAGGTTGCCAAGAGAGGTGGTGGGTGCCCCATCCCTGGAAACATTCCAGGCCAGGTTGGACGGGGCTCTGAGCAACCTGATCTGGTTGGAGATGTCCCTGCTCCTGGCAGGGGGGTTGGACTGGATGGGCTTTGCAGGTCCCTTCCAACCTAAACCATTCTATCATTCTATAATGTAGTGAAATATCTCTGAAATGCCAGTGACTGTAAAAATCATGTGGGTGGTTTGTCACCACTAACCTGGAAGAAGTTCACCTGTGTACCTGCCATAGTTGATTTGGTTTATGGTCTGTTGTGCTTTTCAGCTTTCCATTTCCCCCATTTTCATATGTTAACTTTAAGATTAGAGGTGTAGCTAAGAAAAACTATTAAAAATAGAGCTGCCAGACTTATTTTTATGCCATCTCCAACTTCTCCTGCTTTTTTTTTAAACAGTAAAAACTCAAAGTAGACATTGACATAGTATGTGTTTCACAACTCTGACTTTAAAAAGGACCTTGGCTTTATTCACTGCTTAAAATGGGTCTTAGAAGTACAAACCTGAGTACTTAGGAGCACTGGTTGGGAGCAGGGAGCTCCCAGCGTGCCCGTGTGATTTGCCATGTGTTGCGAGTCCTGATGTAGGTCGGGTAGGAGCATGGCGTACTAGCCCGTTTTATCACCGATAACTTGCGTACAAATCATTAATAGTACTAATAATAGTAATGCCTGGAAAGGAAGTGATTAATCATTGTCTGAAGAATGGCAATTCCTCTTGGAAACATGCAGTCAGCCTGTGAGGCGGCTCTCACTGCCCACCAGGCCAGCGGAGGCCGACAGAAACGGCTAAAATATGTAATTCAGGTGGCTAAAAACGTGCTGTCGGGAGAGCTGTCAGCTGGTCTGGGCGTTGTCACTGATGCTCTTTGTGGCCCTGGGCAAGTCATTGTTCGCTCTCTGCCCTGTCTGTAAATTGGGATGGAAAAACCTTGGCGTTTTGGCTCCCAACCCGTGCGGTTCTGGCGTTGGTTCTGAAGGTGATGCCTCGGGGGCCATTGCCACGGGTGCTGGTTTGAGCATCTTTCCATTGAATGAGCTAACCTGGGCTGAAGTCTTTCGGCATCTGATGATTTGAGACATCCTCTTAAAATCTGTAATTTTAACTAAAGTATGATTCTAGTAGTTGGTTTAATTTATAATATAAAATATATTGTACAATACTTTGTCTAGCTAGGAATATGTTAGCTCATTAAGAGCAAAATATCCCTTTACCTTTTATTTAAACTAGTCATTAAAAAAGGTGAGATAAGAGAAACTCCTTTAAATTACCAAGTAAAAATCAGCTAAAAAGGGTTCCAATACTATTAAAACAGTGTTTTCCTTACAAAAAAAAAACTCTTTAAAAAATGAAATTTTCATTTGAAAGTTTGTTGAACCCTTAGAGATTTTTTTTCCTTTGTAGCCAGAAAAAAAACCAATCATGAACAGTAAAAATTGCAGAGCTGATGGCAGGAGTATATCAGCCTTGCCCATGTTCACACACGTGAAGCGTTCCAGGTGGGAAAATACACCTGCTTTTTGGAGACGAACCTTGCCCTCACTTATTGTCTGCCCGATTTGTCGTTCTTGGGTTGATCTGTAATATCAGAACGGGCGAGCTCAGCCCTCCGGGCCCCCCTCACCGCGCCGTGCTGGGTGGATCTGTGTCGTCACGTGTGGAAAACCAAACGTACGCACACGGGGCGTTATTGCAGACTGGAACGGTGCTTGTGTCTGTGGTTGAACCTCCACACCTCATGCTTTGGTGCAATGTGTAGGTGTTTCCTTTGCGTTGAGGGTGATATTGTTTGCTTTTCCGTGACCAGGTGCTGCAATTTTGATGAGTTACGGGATTTAGAACGCGTTTCGTGTTGGGCATGTTCAACATAAAATCACTACACCTCTGCAAAACAGTTTCTCAACTGTTATTCCTCCTCTGGGGAGTAAATACATCCTCTTTCTCCACAAAAAAAAAAAAAAAGAAAGAAAAAAAAATTGTCCAGGAGGAATTTGAGGCCTTGGTTATTTTTTACAGAAATCTTTAAAGCTGTTGTAGCCCTACGGCTAGGTCTACAACGCTGCAGGGGAGGCAGGGGTGACATTTCTTTAATTCATGGTACAATTCCCTGCTCTCGCGTAGCGCTGGTTTCCACTGGAGGTTCCCGGCATCCGCCAGCACGCCTGCCGCGGTGCCCCAGCACGGGTAGTGGGAGCGCTGAGCAAGAAACTCATTTTTATGTAAACCACATCCAGTGAAACTCCGGAGTTGGCGTAGCTGTAAACCAGTGAATTTACTACAGAGCAGGGAAATACACGGTACTGGTTCTTCAGCAGCTCTGCGGTGAATTTTATTGTAAGCCAATTATGATTGTTATGACCTTCTGCCCCCTCCTTTCCTCTCTAACGAGTTTTCCTGGATTAGCAAAGCATCGTTAACTCAAGTGAGACTTTGGGAAATATGGAAATGAAAGTTAGGTGTTTTGAAAATAGCATTTTATTGACCTAAGCAACAATAATTTTCTTTAGGTTTGTGCTGGAGCCCCTCCTGCCAAAAAAGATGCATTCTAGGTCTCAGGATAAATTGGACAAGGATGACCTAGATAAAGATAAAAAAGAAAAGAAGAAGGAGAAAAGGAACAGCAAGCATCAAGAGATATTTGATAAAGAATTTAAATCTACTGATATTTCTCTGCAGCAGTCTGAAGCAGTGATCCTTTCAGAAACGGTAACTTCATTAGCAAGTAATGCTTTATCTAATTCTGAGTGATGTTCTTTCTCTTTTTAAATAAAAATGTTGATTTTTACAATTTAGTTTATTTTTAGACCAAAAATAAGCCTAAAGGAATATACTACAATGTTAATATGTGTGATAATGAATCAAAAATACAGATTTTATTTACAGTGTTAAAAAAAATTATGGTATCTCATATGAAAATCTTAGCAAAAGCTATATATGACTATTTGATAAAAGAACAGATGGTATATCTTAAAGAAAATAAATGCTACCATTTTAGCAGCCTTTTGAATTTATGGTTCCCAATAGATCGTGATGGGTTTTCTCATATTTCAGCTGACTGACTACTGCAAGGCACTTTTGGGTGGAAACGTTACAAGTTCATTTCGTTTACGGCAGTTATGTATTCTTGAAAGGGTATTTTGAGCAGAAAATCGTAAGCAGTTCCACTGGTGACAATGTGTAAGAGTATTAACTACAGGGCATAGCTCTCAAGCCCTCTCTTCTTGGCATATATTTAATTCACTGAAACTCTCCTAAAAGCTTAGGTAACTTGAGAAATTTTAGCTCTGAAATTGAAAGCAAGTCTGTTTTAAGCTGGAGCAGGGAGCACGTGAACCAACTGCAACCTCCAAATCTCTGCCTGGACACCTGTTTTGAGGCCAATAGTTTAAAAATTGCCCTCCAGAAATAAATGTGTAATGTTCTTTTAAAGATTTGCAGAAGTACTGGTACAGCCAGCTTTGAACTCAGCAGTCTTTCATTGGTGGCTGTGTCATTTACGTTGGATTTTCGAAATGATTTCTCTCTGACCTATGACAGCTAGATCCTTTACGTCTTTTTCTTTGGTGTTTGTAGCAGAATATTACTAAGATGTTCAGACATCGTTCCTCTATTTTCTGGATTTGCTCCTTCTTTGCCATCCAGAGATGAGCTAGTCAGTCGGACTTGCACGAATCCATGAGGCCGAATGGGAGGCATCCAAGGATGCTGGAGAGCTGCTTGATGTCATTGCAAGGTTGTGTCATCTCTGAGAGGTCTTGGACATTGGAGAAGATTGCTTAGGACTGGAAAAATGCAAATTGCCTCTGGAAAGAAGGACATGATAAGCCTTCAAGGCATGTTTTCCCATTTGTCATCTGAGGAACAAAAATGAGCAAAGCCCATCATGGTTTGACTCAAGCTTTCCTCTCTTCCCAGTCAAGAGCTTTCAGTAAATGACTGGTATGACTAGTTTTCCCCTGGTTATAGAGAGGGAGAGAAATTAAATGTCAGAATTTGTTACCTACAGTTATTTTGATCTTCTTGAAATCCACAGATCAATAACATGAAAAGGAGTTTACTGGTGAGAGAAAAACTCTCCTTTTTCTGTGTCTGCAAACTACTTGATGAGCCTCAAAACCACCAAGTCCATTTTAATCCTTGGTCTTAGTGTAGTTCATTTTCTCTTGTAGGGGAAGTAAAGGAAACACTTTTGAGATTAGTTTACAAGAGTACTTGTAGAATTCCCACTGCTGTCTTCAGGAATTTTGTACAGGCAGTGTCAAGCAGTTTAAAGATAAAATTTGTCTTGTCTTAAATTTTGTGCACTCTGGAGACATATCTCCCTACTAAAGATATCAAAAGGAAATTGTTGTCTTTTGTGGGTAAGAAGTCAGCTTCTCCATTGTTCTACTTTTGTGGGCTGCACCGCATGCAAGTTCCCTTTTTAAGATGAAATTGCTCCCAAAGCACTGTTACTGCTGTGTTTTATGGGGGAAAAGGCATTTTGATTTCTCTTGCATTAGGAGCTTGGGAGCAGAAAGTTTGCTAGCTTAAAAAAAGATGATGAAGTGGAAGGGGGAAAAAGTAAGGATTGGTTCTTTTCCCCAAAAAGCTGGAATCCAAATTTTACTGGAAATAGAAATTTAAAATAAAGATTTAAAGAGCTTTTAAAGTGAGGTTTTAATAATAAACTACTATTAGTTACTACATTTTATATTATAGTTACTGGATTCCTTCTGTTGAGAATTTTATAACTCACTTGTACCATTGATAATTCAGTTACAAGATTTCAGTTATTTGTTGAATATTCTAGTGGATTCTTAGTTCTGCTTCTAAAATATTTGGGGGTTTTAGAGCAGAAGCCACACTTTTCTTTAGTATGATGACAATTTATAAGTGCCTTCAAGAAAACGAATGAAAGGATAACAGCCAGCTTGGATTTGTCAGCACCAGATCAGTCAAGACCTTCTTCCTTCTTTCAGTGGTATCAGAGGTGGCTCTGTGGGTGGGGATGATGTGGCAGACCCCTGACGTGCTCACTTCGGTATGAGTTCGGGCACGTCTCGCACGATATTCTCATGGGCAAGACTGGGCGATGAAGTCTGGTCTAAGGTGATGCTGAAGGATCCACAGCAGCCTGGAAAAACTACGCTCCGTATTGTCATGAGTAAGATGGAGTAAGTGAGAACCAGTGATGGGTTTGGATAGTGGGATGTGTCAAAATCATGTATCTGCAGAAGCAGCGTGTGGTCAGCCTCTTAATTGTTGGCTCTGCCTCGTGTCTATTTATTAATAGGAGGATTTGGGGTGACAGTTTGAAATCTCAGTTTCAGATATTCACTCCCACACACACGTGTCCACACACAATTATCTGTTGCCCTACAACACCCATATTCTAAATTATTCTTCGTCATATAGATAGTTATCAGTGGTTTGCCTTCAGGAGGGAAGGATGCATCAATAACCTTACCCGTGAATCTTTTCTGGATCCTATTTTATTCGCTGCTAATTGGCTTGTGCGCTGTAATTGCAAGCATGATACCAAATTTACAGAGAATATCAAGCGAGAGGCGCAACAGGCATGTCAGCGGTCATTCCCATCTGCTGCTCTTTCCAAAGATTATATTGTCAAATGAAATTAGTGTTTCCATCACTTTCTGATGGACTTTCTGTTAGAGGAACTTTTTTTTTTCCTAATCAAATGAATCTTCATGAAAGACTGTGAGAAAACTATAAAACTGCAGAAGTATTTCGTGGAGCCTTTACATTTTCTTTGAAAAGGAGCATTCAGAGACTGTTTTGTCTAGTTGTGTGGCTTAAGTACTTTTTTCCAAATTGCACTGTGCTCATAATGAATTTATTGACTGATCAAAACTCAAGCCCTAATTACGGAGATCTTGTACTGCTATGATCTTATCAGAAGATAAATTAAGCGCTTTGCTATGTGAAGATGATCAGTAATGTCTTTATAGTTTTCTAGAGATTTGTATCTTCTTTGAAGTATCGCATAAACTTCTTTAACATAAATTTTCATTGTTAGTTCTTTGATTCCGTGAGCTGATAGCAAACCTAACACTGGAGTCGAGTAGTTAACAGACTGCTCAAAAGCTTGTGTTAGAAATCAGAATCACAGGCTGTACGTTGTATTGATTTAGTGGCATCTAACATCACTCGCTATTGATCCTGCTGTCATTAGACCAAAAAAAATTAGCAATGGGTTCATTGTGGATTAGTGCTCTCCAAGGAGTTGGTATTCCCTAGCAGAACTGTGATTTATATGAAGCTTTTAAGAAGAGGACCAAGCTTGTCAATCACAGAAGAAGTAAGAATTTATTTGAGATCAGTAGCTACAGACCAGGTTAACTTGGGAACTTAATTCTACTTGTTGGGTTTTCTCTTGATACTGGCACTGCACCTTTCCTAATCAATTAGTGTATATTCCTTAAATGCTTTTTTATAATTATATGGCTCTGCGAAAGTGATTGCTATGCTTATCCATTCTACTAAAATGTGCTTTGAAAGACCTAGAAAGAAGAAACCTTTGGAGTCTTTAGGACTTGAACTTTACTATCAGGGAAATTTCTGAAAGGTTACACTGAGGTGTTGATAAACTTTCAAAAGAAGTTACGTACTTTCTGGTCATTCATTTCTCAGAGCAGGATCTCAGAGACACAGCTTTTTATGCCAACTCTTTTAGGGTTTGTTCCTGAAAATAAAAGGAAGTACTCAGATCTCATTTTATATTTCTCCTGCACAACATATTTTTTAAAAAACACATTGTGAAATGACAGAATTCTTCAGAAAAGCATGAATTGCTGCTGGCATTTTCTGGTTTGTCCTAATGCAGCACCATGAATGCGATTCCCCTCTTAACTTCAGACTGCTGCTGCATTTTCTGTGATCTACTGGAAATAAAAACAAAAATCCTTTCTTCATTGCGATTACAAGAAATATGGGAACCAGTGGGTGGGTAACAAACAATAGAGCTCAGAGTTAAACTCGGTAAAAAGAAGCACCTTTGCAATAGCATTCATTGCCCATCAGATTACAGTATAATTTCAGAGGTTCTGATGAAAATGTAAGCAGACTATGAAGCAGCTAAAGCAAAATAATAGGGATATTTCAGTGAATTAAATATAAGCACAAACATGCACCATGAAGAAAATGTTTCTGGACAGATCATGTCTTCCTCAGAAGTGAGTCTGACTATGCAAACAATTAAAGAAATAAATTGTAAAATGCAAGTAGAGCCATCTGCGAAGAAAAAAAAAAAGATTTTGAACGCTGTGTAGTGTTGTGTAAGGATATAGACTTCCTTAGCCGTTATTAAGCAAGTGTTTGGGGAACTGGCTCGTTGCTTCACAGAAAAATACGTCAGGCCACAGGAAGGCGTGCGCTTTGAGTCTCATAGTGATTCCTGGGGAGAAGGGAAGAACGCTTGGAGCTGTGAAATACCGCGTTAAATCAGAAGTATTGTGTGTTATCGTTGCCCTATTACTGTTTAGGAGGTAGTGGGGAAAAACGTGGCAATCCCAAGCTCTGCCACTCGGTACCAACATGTATTCCTTTACTCTTTTGCTGGTTTTGTCCCTGCGCAGATCAGCCCACTAAGACCGCAGAGACCGAAAAGCCAGGTCATAAACATCACTTCAAGTGAAAGACGTTTCTCCGTCTCTCCATCTCCTCCCAGCTCCCAAGTGACGCCGCCCCCAATAACTCCACGGACAAAACTTTCCTTCAGCATACAGTCCAGTAAGTCTTTAATTTTAACTAAATTTTATTTTCCTAGCAGATTTTATGCAAATTAACTTCTGAGTTGAAGTTGTGTTTCCTGAGCATTGCATTACGCCTTGGTTTGAGTTCTCCGAGTCTTTCATTGCCATGGGATTGCTTGCAGGAACGAGAACTTAACTCTTAACATCATGCTCCTTGCGTTTGCCAGCAAGAATTATTTCAGCATTTTACAAAAGCAGGCAAAATTGTGACATTGAAAAAGTTTCTTTTCCTTTTCAAGTAATCATTAACGATTAGTTAAGTATAGAGTAGCTGTCAAAAATTAGTGTTGTACTTGATTCTATATTGGATTTAGGATATTTTGGACCATAGAGGCTGAAAAAAATAATCTTTTAATGTAATTGTACCTTAAAAGAACTTTTATTTGCTACGTCACGAGTCAAGTAAGAAGGGGGAAAAAGAGTCAGTCATCTTGATGTATTTTTTTGTTTCACATTGACATCTATCAGTCATTTTGCTGTAAAATATTGTCTGTTTGCTACAATCTTCAGGAAGCCCTATTGCGAAACTGCATGTAATTCAACACCTATTTCTTTTACAGTGCTGTTTTCCAAACTTCGCTATTCAGAGTTTTCAGCTGGTAGCATGTGACAAAAAAAAAAAAAAGAAAAGAGAACTTTTTGATCCCTCTATCCAAATGCTAGTCAAGAGTTCAATATAGGTAAAGAGGAAAACAGATGACCAGTTTCAAGAAAAAAAAAAATCTTATTTGATCGAAGTCACTGTCTTATTTATCGTTTTTAATACTTAAAACCTTTCCCCTTAAACACTGAGTGTGTTGGAAAGTCCCTGTTGTTAATTGCAGATGTATGTCCTGTGAGCAGGAATGTATTTGTTCCACGGCCACAGATTTGTCTTCTAAAAGGCACGTGGCTTCGTTTTAATGATTTGAAATTGTTGCAAATGTGTGGAAGAGGGATACACAAGTGCAAATCGATGCAGTGGTTCCTTTGCAGACTCAGACATTCAAAACAAATATTTTGATAACTCTGAACTCTCTCCTGTCTTTCCAGTTTTGATAGCCAAGAACTACCAGTATGCTAAAAAGTGGAGATGCAGAGAACTAGAGTTCACGTACTCCTGCAAAAAAAAAAAAATATTCTTTGATTTGGGTTATTTCTGCTCTATACATTTTATTAAAACTAACTTGATCTCTTTTTTTAAAAAAAAAAAGTATATGAAACTGTCATGGATTTCAGAGAATATTTATGTCTTCATGCTGAAGATTTATGGGTGTTGTGGAAAATAGGTTCAGCCAAATGCAAATTCATGGGACTTGTCCCTAACCGTTTGAGGAATTGTAGTGATCATTTTTTTTAAGAATTCCGAGGATAAATATGTTCCTTCAGTGCACAAATCAGCTAAAAGCAGTTAATGGGTTGCTAAGGAATGCTGCTTGCTTATTAGCTGGCAGTTTAGGAGAATTGAGTGTAAAATTTGGTCATTAGATTAAGATGAAAAAAAAAAAAAATGTTTAACTGATCTTTTGCCAGCTCAAAGATACTCTCAATGGCACATGTCCAGTAAGGAATAAATATTCAGAGCATCCTAGTCTGATGGAGCACCTCAAATGATGATAGCAAAGCAGAAATGATGAGTAATTATCTGTGGAGTGACTGAGTTAGTGAATTACAGTTCAGTTGAATTGAACAGGAGAAAAATAAGAGATGTGTAGCAAATAGATCCTCTTGAAGCACGACTGAAAATTACTGAAGTTCGTGTTCAACACCTTTTTCTGCAGTAAGGTAGACGACTCCTGAATTTCATTAAACTGTGTGAGAGATGAGCTAGTCAGGGCAAATAATTTTTTCCATTATAGAATGTTGCTGTTGTTCTAAATAGTTTGCTGCTCTGAATGTAAATACCCTGTTAATGTATCTTATTAACGATTCACGTGGATGGAAATATACTGTCCACATTTGCAGGGATTTAGTGCTGTCTTGCAAAGGGATGAGGTTGTGAAGATGCCACGTACAGGCTGTAGGAACACAGTGCAGTTCGAATTGTAACAGGATCTGGGGAACGTAGGAAAAGGGACAGAAGTGGAGCAGGACACAGTTGCATGGAGAGCTGATGACCACCCAGGTTGTTCAGAGTATTGCAGACCTTAAAGTAGAGTTCCCTTCGCACCGTGTTCCCTTTGCAGCTTTAGAGAAAACTTTGCTCACTGGCCTTTCCATGGATCCTCCGATGTCAGCCTTAAAGAAACAAAGGGTTTGTGTTAACTCCTCACCAAATTTGTCTTACCGTCTTCTTGGTGGCACCTTTTAGTTTACATTTAATGGCTTAGTTGAAGTTAGTAGATACCTTAATATCATGTAAGAAACAAAAATGCAGTGTTCAGGGCAGTTAAATTCACTTTATCCTTGGGTGATAGTGTGGTGTTGTACTCATTTTCAGTTTCCACCCATGGAATGTATATAGTGAGAGTTAAAAATGTAGCTTGTTTACAGTAAATACTGAAAGAAAATTTCCCTCTCCGAAGCAGGATTCAAGGTTCTGCTGAAGTTTTAGCTAAAGCTATAAGTCTAAAGAAAATGCCATTTTCCTAACCTCTCCTAGTATTATCCGAGTAACTATCCAAACACGTAGCGTTGTTTTCCAGTTACATGTTGAATGACATGAGCGTAGCAGACGTAGATTCTGATGGAGATATTTAAAGGAAAATATTACAAATGTTTGAGGAATGGAGAAATCCTATCTGTGTGAAAAAGGAAGGATGAAAAAAACAGGAGCAATGGAAAAATCGATGAGAAATTCAAGTCCTGGAGGACAAGCGATGCTTTTCAGCTGGATGTAGAAGAAGCCACTGAAAGTTTGAAGTCCCAGGATAGAAAATATTCTTCTTCTTGGCATAGTTGAAAGTTCAAGTGAAAGGATGAAGAGTAAAATTACAGTTTTCAGTGACAAATCAATACAGCCACCTTACAGTTAAATTGTGTTAGTGACAGGCCATTTTAGAGAATAATAAAAGGAAACTTTTTGTAAGATATTGATAGGAACCTTGTAATAAAAATATCTGCATAAACAAGTCCTCTGCTTGGTTTACAAATCACCCCAATAAAATAAAAATAACCTTTTTTTCATTTCCTAAATGAAAACACTTCCCTAATTTATCAGAAATAAATTAAGTTTCTTATCTCACAGAACTCACAGTGGGGTTTGCCTGTGTTAAAATGACTGAATTACCCTGAAATACACTGTGGGTGGCTTTCTGCACAAAAACCTATGTATCACTCAGGCCTCAATAAACTTTATTGCCCCTCAGGCAATTCACCTTTACGGCGCGTCCCTGCTAGGATTTATCTGCTAAGGAAAGGGAGCTTTCTACCCAGCAAACAGTAATAATAAATGTTTTGTACTTTCTCTTGCATGATTTTATTTACTCAACAACTAATGACTGCTCGTTTATTATAGTTACCTGGAGTTGCAAAGTTTTTGAGAGAGATGTAGTTAATTACAGGCTTTTGTCTGTGCATTAATGAAAAGCTTTCGTTTAACTGGGGCAAAGTAAATAAAGCTCAGCTCAATTCTGTTTTCTTAGTGCACTTACCAAAACTTCTGTTATGTGTTGATGTACAAGGTGTAAATGCAGAGCTTACAGCTGAGAAAATTGTATTTGCTAACCTATGAATATTTTCGCATGATATCTGAAGGGGAAAAGTATTTTCTATTAAAAAGAGGGCATTTAGGTATTTTGAGTGTATCCTAAAAATGAGCCCAGTGTGACTCCGCAGTGCGTACTTCCCGTCGATGCAGGCGTTGGTTCGTTTGTTCTGCTTTCCTTTAAAATCCCACATTTGACGAGCTTCAAATAATCACAGAGGCAGCGAAGAGCGGACACAGATGCCGCGTGTGCAGCATGATCACAGTGCCAGTGCTGCAAGAATTGGTGCAGTCTGGGGCTTTGGATTCCATTCAGTTTTTGAAAGAGTTAACTCAGCACCGATTTTTACAGATCTGGAACTGAATGGTATGTCCAGCTCCGACATCCCCGACGTTCCTCCTCCTCTGCCTCTCAAAGGAAGCATGGCTGATTATGGGAACCTCATGGAAAGTCAAGACTTGATCAGCCCGACGACCTCCCCACCTGCCCATCAAAGGGTGAGTCCCAGAGATTAATATTGGTTTTGGCAATTTTCTTTGCTTTTGTACCTTGAACAATCCACAGATGTAATCCTGCTCATGGACATGTCAGCAGATCCAGAGATTTCTGTAGTTGCAGACAAGCATCTGGAGTATGAAGGACCACCATCGCTCATGGAGACCAATCTGAAGGGAGGTTGGATTCGTTCTGGTGGAGAAGACAAAGCAAAATGTTGTTAGCTGTGCTGGTAAGGGAGCTAAAATACAGGATGTAGTCTCAGCAGCAAATTAGATTTAATAGCCTTTCAATCCTGTCTCGGGAAAGGAGATAAAACATGCACCTGACATCTTTCCCTTCTGGAGCTCCAATCTGTCGATGTTCAATCGCTGCTTGTTTCCTAGAGGCAAACACGCGTGCCCCCTTTGAGGGAAGGAGCTCAGAAACACTCTTCATCATCAACGGGGTTTTCAGCTCTCTGAAGAAAATATGCTTTTTCAACTTTGTTTCCTCTGTCTTGGAAGCTTTTAAAAATAATTTGATCCTTTTCTTTACAGCAGCACTTTTGAGAAGGACCATTTATTTCCTGTTTGGGGAAAAAAAAAAAAATGTTTAAAGATGTTTTATTTTCTTTGACTTTGGAATGTATAACTTTGATCCAGCTGGTTTTTTGTTGGGTTTTTTTTTTTTGTGTGTGTGGGGAAAAAAGTCTCAACGTTAATGATTCTTTTTTGTTTGCAGAGGTATCTTCCAGAATTTCTCTGAAGTTCATCATTCAAATGAAATTCTGTTGAGTAATTTGGTTTTCAGTAAATTTCATGGTTAGAGAAAGCTTTTCTAATCTCAGCAGAGAAAAATCAGACAGGAATTCAGTTTTATATCTGGGAATAGTTTTGTTTAACACAGATTATCACACTGCACAGTAACTTCAGGAATGTGAGTAGTATTATTCAAAACACAATGTTTTACTTACTACATGCATATATATCCCCATCGTCTCTTCCATATTTCTCCCCCATGGCTGGATGGTTTTAGTAAATGTTTTCACTATTGGTTTTTTTTTGCGAACCCTTTTCCTCTACTTTCCATCGAAGTATACCAAGCTCTTGTCCATTTCCCTGGCTTGTCTCTCAGGGATCAGCTCTCTCACTTGACCTGCATACAGACTTTTACATGGAAAATTATGGAATGTACAGGAGAGTTGCCGGGAGTTTTGTCTAAGGAATCCATCTCCATGAAGAAACCTGAGAAATTCAGATTGGTTTCAAATTTCTTGAACTCCTTCATGTATGAGCTGCAGAGCAGTAAATTCATTTTGTATGATATACTGTAAGTTTTATGTCATGGTAGTAGCTCAGGATTGTTCACATGAGTTCAGTTTTTAGCTAAAAAGCATTCAACAATGAAATGATAAAACATGTGTTGAGAAATAAAAATTCCAGTAGTGCGGTTCTTTTTTTTTTTTTTTTGTG